>JAFMOC010000054.1:635000-895000 GCA_019802505.1 Corydoras sp. C115 | reverse complement strand
CATTACCTTCATGCACACAAAAATGCCTCCTCCAATCCACCAGCCAGCCATGTAATGAGTCTGATGTGCCTTTTGAAGAGCGGGTATGTCATTTTCCCTCACACCCGCAGGCCACCCTGCCATGCAAATGATTATGAAATTAAAATTAAAACTATAAATATATTCTGTCTTGCTCTCTTAGCACCATCTGCACAAAGTGCATACAAATCAGGCCCAGATCAGCACCAAACCCAGGACTCTACTTTAAAACTCGACTAATTGCTAATTGGGTATCTAGGTGTAAAATGGGATCTGCTAACAAGAATTTTGATGTGCAGACGAAGAAGGTTTTTTTTCCCCCTCTTTCGGTTCCTGTCAAGCTCTTTTTATTTCACTTAAGGCATGTTAAGACCGTCTCTGGTAACATGCCTGCAGGCAGAAATGACAGCTCGATTCAAAAGAAAAAGCACTTCTCATTTTGAAATGAAACCTCACCTGCACAAGACTTCTTTGCAGAAGAGAAAACAAAGGTGTTGGCATCTATTGGGATCGCTGATTTCAATACAGTATGTTTTAATGTATTTTTAGTTCAAATTCAACTTGTCTTTAAATAAGCGTTTTACATTTTTAAATTCCCTCATAAAAATATAAGTATGAATATATGTATAAACAGTCTATGTTAGTATCTGTCAGTAGTATTAAGTTATTAATGCTGTTACTGATCAGACAAAATGGTTTTTACTTAACAAACACTTTATTAAACAATTCTGTACCCCTATTTCTAATAACCCATTTAGTCAATTGTATTAAAGCAATGCAATATATAGAGCTGGCTTGCTGCCTGGCATGATGGATGAATGGATGGGATGATAGATGGATGGATAACTAAAACAAGTTAAAGCCAATAATTAATTCAAAACCTTATTTTTAATCCTCAGAGTTTGTATACCTGTTCATGTATATAGTTGTTTAACTTAACCATAACTAAGATACAGAAGGACAAATTGTGAAAATATTACTTCAGTCTATGGGATATAATGTTTCAAGCTTGTATTTGTGTACACAAACCTGTTAGACTACATTATAGATTTGCAGCATTTCAGGTTTATTCATTACACTTATAGATATGCAGTAAGTCTGCAATCACTTTATACTGTAATGTGTGTTTGTGGAGAGGGCAAAACTTCTTTACACATTATGCTCAGTAAATGTAAAGTGAAATCATGCTGTATGGTTAAATTTATGTTTAGTTTGTGATTAGGGTAAAGTTGGTTGATGTCAGTTTAGCGTATTAATGTTTAGGGTTTGGGAAGCTGTTCTAGCTGTAAAGTGAGGACCCGTTTATAACGAGATGTCATGAAATCCCTTTATGAAGATGATCACTGGTGAAAAAAGACTTCATTTAACCAATATACACCTTTAACTCCACGTGCTTCAATGTGCATGAGCATGTACAGGTTTAGATAACTCCCCATATGTCCAAACGTGGATAGAGTTGCATTAGATCTGATTGCATTAGATCTGCATAGATTTGCACGTGAGGTTTAGACAGCTATGGCTCCAAACAGTCCATCATGATGTTTTTTTTCCCCATTTATGTTTATTTAGTAATTAAGAATTAGAGTGAGTATATGAGCGAGTGAGTGAGATTTAATTTAAGGGAACGCTCCCTCCCTTCTCTCTGCACCTTTAAGAGGCTGCGTTCGTAGCTGAAGGTCATTAAAACGTACGAAAAAAGCTCTCAGCTCTGCGGTCCAATATAGCGCATGCGCAGTGCCCGGGGACTCATACACTGTCAGACCGCAATATGGCGAGAATGCCTGGCAGCGGGCACCAGCGCTGTGGCGATGATGCCAACTCGGGGTCCGGGGAAGAAAGAGAGCGGCTTGCAGAGGATGGAGACATACAGGAGATCCAAATCACTGGAGATGATGATGATGAGGAGGAGGAGGAGGTGGAGGAGGAGTGCGAGGAAAGCGGGGAACCCGACAGCTACAGGGAAACGGTCCATATGCGAAATAGAGACCAGCTGCTGGACCGGGATGCTTATGGGGAGGCTGCAGCTCATCTGTCGGTTTCGGATCGCTCTCGGCTCAGCGAGAACACCCGGCTGGCCACGCGTTATGCAGTGCGGATCTTTAGGGAATACCTGAGCGAGACTGCCCAGTGCGTAAACTTTGAAAGCATGGACAAGCACGCGTTGTGCAGGGTGCTGCGCGCTTTTTACTCGGAGGCGCGTTCCAAGAGCGGCCAACTCTACAGCAAGTCCTCTCTGATCAGCATCCGCAGCTCGCTCAACCGCTACCTGAACGAGCCGCCGTTCTGCCGCACGCTGGACCTGACCAAAGACCCGGAGCTGCGCGCCGCCAACCTCGCACTCGCCGCCGTCATCCGGAGGCTGGAGGAGCAGGGCGCGGGACCGGTGGTCCAAAAGCAGGCGATCACACGCGCAGACCTGCGCAGACTCTACTCGTCGCCTGCGTTCAGCATGCACTCGCCGTTCGGTCTGCTCAACAAAGTGTGGTTTGAGACCTGTATGTATTTCTGCACCAGAGGACGCGAGAACCAGCGCGAACTCCAAGAAGACTCATTCGGACTCGCCACGGATGAGGATGGGAGGAATTTCGTCTTCCACAAGTCGCGCACGGCGTGGAATAAGAAGAGACCCGACGCGGAGGACAACGTGCCGCGCATGTACGAAACCGGCACGGAGTTCTGCCCCTATGCGAGTTTTGTGAAGTACCTCTCAAAGCGCAATCCCGCCTGCAGGGCGTTTTTCCAGCGGCCCCGCGATCATTGCGGCGAAAACGACGCGACCTGGTACGAAAACAAAGCAGTGGGGAAAAATCTGCTCGGCACCAGGATGCAAATGCTGTCGCGGCTTGCCAAACTGTCCAAAACCTACACTAACCATTGCATAGGTGCCGTCTCCATAGCGACGCTTAACAGCGTGGCGGGGGTCGGCTCCAAACCCGCGCCCCTGAACGTTGAAAGGGTGAACCGGAGCCAGCCCACGCAGCGCCCGCGCGCCGGCCAAGAGGCCCCGCAGCTGGAGACGCGCAAAGCGTTCAAACGTCCGCGCTCGCACCTTTACCCGGGACCAGGACTGGAGGTTCCCGCGAAAAGAGTCCGTCCTCGCCCCGTGGAGGAGAGCGCGCAGCCCGCGGTAAGCATCGCCATCAGTACCGACACCGCGGGGCGCACCGAGGAGACTCCCGTTCAGGTAAATTCCAAACCCAAGTCTCACAACAGCGTCCCGAAAGTTACAGACAGACGAGCTGTGAGTGAGCTCGTGTAGTGACGTCACAGTCTGGGTCCCAATCGCCCTCTTTAAGATTTACAGTGACTTACGTTTTTTTTTCCAGGTTCAGTTTCTTGTTTTATACAACAGTCAGGTTGTCGTTTCCATTTGTTTGAATGTTGCAAACTTTCTCAACTCACTAAAAAGTTTTCCAGTCTTCTGAAAAAACAAAAAAACATAGAGAGGTTTCATCCTGCTTTTCAACTCCAAAAATTATTTATTGTCTTGCAGTTTTATCATATACTATAATAATAATAATAATAATAATAATAATAAACATAAACCATATAAAATACTTTCATGCATTATTGATACAAAATCTTAAATTAATATGAATGATTTTAAAAAATCATATTTTCGCTGATCAGTATGCAAACTTACTACTCCTATATTCATTTTACCCACTAATAAATTTTAAATGCATATATGAAATGAAGAGCATGGAAACTCCACCCAGATCAGGATTCGAAACTGGATCCCCAGCGCTGAGAGATAAACATGCTATTCACTAAGCCACCATGCCACCCCTGACAAATATTTGACCTTTTAATTGAGTTAAATGTTGTCATTAGAAGTTGAGTTTCTAAGCTTTGAGTCAGATCTCTAGTCAGTGAGTTCAACTCCCACCCACAGATCATGTTCAATTTTCATAGCCAACAGTCTGTGTCTGATGGGTGAAGATGTGAGGTACAGACCCGTAGTCGATTTTTCTCTCAAGTGTTATAGTGTTTGCTTCTGTGAGAGCCTGTGGGGTAGAGACAAGGACATTAATCACACACAGTGGAGATCGCTTTAACAATGCACCTGCTCCATCCTATCAGAGCAACAAAACCAAAAGGGACCGAAAAAGTTCCTCGTTACCAGACTTACCAAATCAGGCCTTTACGAATCTTGCTTTTTGTAGTGGGACATTGTCTTCCTGAATTACTATCCCATGTTCCCACGTAGATGGAAGCATTGATTTTTTTTACACTTGTGGCTATGGAATTAAATAAAACTCCTGAATTTAGTAATTTAGATATATGTCCCAATAATATTGTTCATATGATTCATGTATTCAACATGTTCGCTATTTATCTCTTCACATTGTTCGTTTCTACCTTGGGCAAAAATACATAATATTTAAAACAAATCTTTAGTTTGTCTTTTGAAAGGACAATTTAGTCCTAGTTTGACAGTTTATTTAGATAAATGCTGACCACTAAAATGTAATAGATAATATTTCATTGTACAAGCAGTTATTGGTTCATGCACAGCAGAAGCAGCAGTGCAAATTTTAATGAGTGCAGTTTTAACACAACCACAATAATGACTGTAATTTTCTTCAGATGGCAAAATTATAAACCATTAGCAGGAATCTTTTTTTTTATTTATTTATTGGCTTTGTTGTTTACCAGTGATGTGGCCTAAACTTAGCACTGTCCTCTTTTGACATGGTCACAGACACTATTGAATAAACCAGATATTCACAAATGGCTCATAGGGACAGGTTTATTGCCCTTTAGGCCTATCTGTCTAATACTTCCACTGTATATCTTTTCTATTTATCATTCCAAATATAGCCAGACTTACACTGTACTCTTTACTTAGTATGTCATTTGTGGCATTCTTAAATAAAAGATAAGACATTACATGTGTATGTTTTTTTCTTGGAGGACACTGATGCTACACCTTTAACTTTGATTACTGAATGCATTTACTGTTGTATTGCTTCTACCTCAGGATATTATGCATTATACACTATATTTATATGTTTCTGTCAAGCATTTGTTTTTATGCAGAATTTTTTTACTGTGTCAGAGTTAAAACAAATCATAAAGATGCCAAAATTTCAAACAGTCGAGTTAGACAATGTGTATATAATTTTTTTTTCTTTAAGGATTTTAGTCTGATCAAACCCAGCATCGTTGTCCTGGAATATACCTGTGACATCAACAAACACAATCATCTATTGATGAAATACTGTGGTCATTTAATTCATTTAGTTCACGTTTATTTACAAGTAACATTTCTGTATCTTAGCCTGAGCAGCTGAAACAACTGTAAATCATATCACACAGAACAGACAGTTTATTTGAAATGCTGGACAGAAATGACTTTGACAACTGATTCATGTATAAATATTCTTTTTCTTTCATGTGGTTTGTCCTCTCTTGTGGTTGGTGTGTGGTTTAGGAGCATTGTGGAAGCATTGCAATGTCAAGGCCATTGTTGGCACACTCTCCAGCTTCCCCACTGAGTACAGCTGGCATCCCCACACCTGCCCAACTGACCAAAGCCAACGCACCAGTGCACATCGATGTGGGAGGGCACATGTATACCAGCAGTCTCGCCACATTAAGCAAATATCCAGAGTCCAGGTAAAAAACATACTTTGATGCAGAGTACTAAACTGGAATGCAACAAATTCTTACAAAATGATTCAGCTTGTTGAATAAAAAATTGCAATACAACTGTAATCTGCAAATATATGTCAGTATATAGCCTGACTACTTCTATACTTATTACTGCTGTGTTTTAAATGACAGTTTTTAAAAAAATAGTTTTCTTATAACAATATAAGGTGTTTTCTAATTATAAGCATTTGAGCCGCAGTTACTACACAGCTGAACCAAATTGATCACCTGGGACACAAGCACTGCGACATTTTATCTGTTAAAATATTTTATTCTAAATGCGATATGAATAAATAATTGACAAGTTACTATGCATGACTTTTCAAAGACAACATATGTGTTGTTCCTGTTTAAACAGTTGATATATTTAGTGATTGTATTTGTCATGTATGTTTGTATGTGTGTTTCTAGTCTATGATAATTAGCTTGCTGACCAGTACATTTTTGCTGTGGGAGTGTAAATGTCTCCTGGCTGCTGACTGAGTCAAACTTCAGAGTGAGGGCATAAAATAGCTTGTAGCACTTGGTCTACAGCTAGCACAGCATCTGGCTGTCACTCCAGTTTTCCACACTGTAAAGTCTAATATAGTGTCATACAGCCTCATGCAGTATTATACAGTGTTATATAGGCACGTATAGTTTCATACAGTGTTATACATACAGATTCAGAAACTGTCATGAGTTACATACAATTGAATTGTCTTGCATTGTTATATAGTCTCATAGTT
Source organism: Corydoras sp. C115 (assembly GCA_019802505.1). Lineage (NCBI taxonomy): Eukaryota > Metazoa > Chordata > Actinopteri > Siluriformes > Callichthyidae > Corydoras > Corydoras sp. C115. The sequence goes on along the minus strand of JAFMOC010000054.1, from coordinate 888,596 downwards.
TCATATAAATTTATATGGAGTAATAGAGTGTCACATAGTGGTATATAGTCTCATGAAGTTAAACTTATGTATTGTCTCATTCACTTTCATATAATCTAATACAGAACCATAGTCTTATATAGTAACATAAAGTCGTGTTAGATGCAACTTTGCAAAAGTGAACAGGTAAAACTATTAGAACTAAAGCCTGCAGCTAAATATCTAAACAACACAATATGGATACGCACAGCACCAATATATGAACACTCCTGTATAGCTTGTTCATTTGCTTACAATGACGAGCATACTCACTTGTTTCACATTGTTTCTCACTCCTATTTACACTCTCTCTCTCTCTTTCTTTTGCTGACATCCTCAGGATTGGCCGTTTGTTTGATGGCACAGAGCCCATAGTTTTAGACAGTCTAAAACAACATTATTTCATTGACCGTGATGGCCACATGTTCCGCTACATTCTTAACTTCCTCAGGACCTCCAAACTACTCATTCCAGATGACTTTAAGGTACGTTTTTAATGAATTGAGTTCTACTTGTGGCAATGAAAATTTCTTAAATACGTTATATACTAACATTTGTATTGTATATAAAATATTTTTTAACTTGTTTGTATGTTTTTATGATATTAGGATTTCTCTCTGCTTTATGAGGAGGCACGATATTTTCAGCTTCAACCAATGCAGGCTGAATTGGAGCGTTGGCGATCAGAGCGGGACGCTGGGTGTGTTTCCCGACCGTGTGAGTGTGTGGTGGTTCGCGTGGCACCAGACCTGGGCGAGAGGATTACATTGAGTGGAGATAAGGCTCTTATCGAAGAAATTTTCCCTGAAATTGGTGATGTCATGTGCAACTCGATCAATGCTGGATGGAACCATGATTCCACTCACATCATTCGCTTCCCTCTAAATGGATACTGCCACCTCAACTCAGTCCAGGTGAATCATTTTACAGTTCTATGTTATCCCATATAGTGTGTATATGACACAATGTGTAGTGTGGATTGGCACCTTGTTATGAGTGCATCTGGCCAGTGCTTGTAATGTGCTTTCCTGAATTGGCATGGGACATGTTAATGGCTCTTAACCTGGCCCTTAACAGCTAATTGTTAACAAATATAGACAAGTTGGTCCTTAACAAGTCATTAGATTCTGTGGATGTGGACAGTCTGTATTGTTTTATTAAAATTTTAATTACTTCTGCCCACGGCACCTGTAGTCCCAGTTCTGAGAAAACCAAAGAGATTATAGGTTGTACACTAAATGTACAAAAATGACAGTGCAAAGCAATAGAATTCAATCTTTTAAAAGAACACTGATACTGTATAAAAGGGGAAATACAGAAATGGAGCTAGAGGGAAAAAAAGAGCAGAGGAACAGAGAGGGCCTGAAGGAGCACTAATGCAATCTCACTGCCCTGTGGAGTGAATAGCTGCAGGGTACAGAAATAAATGTGCCTGTGTAAAAGAAAGAGTGGGTTTAAGATTTATTAGGTCACCAGAGTGTACTCAAAGGCATTTTATTAATTCTACAACCATATGTATGAGTAGCTATGTAGTGACTTATATTGATTAATTATTACATGGCTTCACTGAATACTCGAATACTCGATTCTGATTCTGCTATATACATGATTATTCTGATGGGCTGTTACAGCAAAAAAAAAATTCAATCAATAAAATAACAGTCAATAAAGTTTAGTCCAGTTAGTTAAGTTCAGTCAGTGTATGTCAGTGTTAGGATGAGTTCAGTAGTGTTATTGATGTTGGGACAAAGCTGTTCCTGAGCCGACTGTTTCTGGCGCAGATGCTCAGATATCCCCCACCGGGGAAGGAGCTTCTGAGTGAGTGGCTCTGGAGAAAGGAGTCCCTGATGATGCTGCGTGCTCTTTTTATTGTGGTCATTACTGGTCATTGTAATATAAACCTCTGATATATGTAGTGAGGTCCTGCATCTCCTGCAGATGTTATTTTGCAATGCTGAACATACTGTACATTATTCTTTATATATTATTTTCGGATTAATTTTGTATTAGTATGTAATTTTGTAATCTGTTTTAAACAAAATTAAACAAAATTATGTATAATGAACTGTCTGTGCATCTTTGTGTATGTGTCAGGTTCTGGAGCGACTTCAGCAGAAAGGATTTGGGATTGCAGCCTCGTGCGGTGGTGGCGTGGACTCCTCTCAGTTCAGCGAGTATGTTCTACGGAGAGAAGTTAAGCGATGTCAGAGCAGTGTCACACCTTCTGTAATTCGTATTAAACAAGAGCCACTAGACTAGAAAAAGTAAAAGTCTTTTTAAAAATGATCAAAATGTTTTCCAGCTTGAGTTTTTTTCTAGCACTTTAGGTACAGTAAGTATATACAGTGACCAACTTTACTAAATTAACATGCACTGATATTTGAACATTTTTAACATGGTGGGACTACTGCAAGGCAAAGGTTTGTTCTAAAACTTTTCGACTTGTGTTCATGGGTATCACCTCTGGGCTGCATCTAAATCAAAGTATTCTGAAATGTCAGTGCCTGGTGTTTTTGACCTGTATGTCTTCAGGACCACAAAATCTACTAATTTTATTAGATCAATTTAAATTCTCATATGATGTCAATTTGTACATGTAAAACCACAGTAATTAAACACTTTTCATCCAGTTGTTGTTGTCTTTTTTTCCCTGGTACACTAGTACACATGATTTTCATATGCATTTAATGGGTTAAGTTTAAAAGTAAACAAATTATAACTGCGTTTAATGATATTTTAACTTTTTACACTATCACTGTGTTTTGATGAAAATTGTGTTTCTTTATCATAATAGCAGAAAATTAACTGAAATGTAGTAAGTATATTACGTGCACGGTGGCTTAGTGGTTAGCACGTTCGCCTCTCAGCGCTAGGGATTCCCGGTTCGAATCCCCATCTGGGTGGAGTTTCCATGTTCTCCCCGTGTCTGCGTGGGTTTCCTCGGGTTCTCCGGTTTCCTCCCACAGTCCAAAAACATGGGTCAAGTCAATTGAATTCTCAAAATTGCCCCATATAGAGTGTGTCTGTCTGAGTGAGTGTGTGCCCAGCGATGGATTGGCGCCCAGTACTGGGTCTATCTGCCCAGCGCCTGAGATGTTCTCCCCTGGATGGGCATGGGGAACCCCACCGCGATCCCAATAGAGGATAAAGCGGGAGATAATGAATGAATGAATGAATGAATGAATGAATGTAGAAAGTATATTACTTTGTGTATTACTCGAATTAGTTCGAGCGTGGTACATTTGGGGCTCGTCACTCTATAGGGAATGAGAAGTAGTGAACAAGGTGTGATTTGAAACACTACGTAGATTAATGGCTGCCTAGTTAAAAGTGGCAGATGATTGGTGCAGCGTTACAAACCAAACTACAAAGCTGATATGCTGAGGTTTAACGCCGTCGGCGTTTAAAAGAGCAATTTATCTACAAAGAAATTCTGCATGGCAGAAAATGTGACAGAGAAGGTTATTTTAATTACAGCTGATTCACGGGGTAAAAGTCGTGAATGTGTGGAAACAGGAGAAGCTCCCGCTGCAGCAGCGTGTTCACAGGTATCAGATAAATCACCTGACGCCGCCAGTGCGTCTTTCACTTCAGATTCCGTCCTTACAGAAGAAAACAAAAGCAAATCCCCAAAGTCAAAGGAACCCGTCATATCTGTAGCACCCTGTTCCAGCACCAGCATACTCCCAAAGCCCGCTGTGACTCTGACTGCCGCGGTTCCATCAGCCGCCGTGCCGCCTGTACAGAAGGTCATATTGAGCACAGCGAGTATTAGATCTGCTGCACCCCTTGTGATGGGTGCGAGAGTTGCGCCGGCAGCTGGAGCCAGTGGACAAACTGGAGGCGTTAGTGTGACAACCAGCCCGGTCAGCGGCCCGACTGTGACCCAGGCTCCACTCAGAGGTGCATTAATAACACTGCAGAGAGCGTCGACTCCACAGCAGAAGGTAGCGGTGACCCAGAGCCCTCAGACCACCACTGTCCAACTGCCTGCTAACTTCCAAATTCCACAAGGTTTGTCTTACAGAACTCATTTGATTATAAATGCAGTGTTCACATCACAACGTTGAGCTCTTTCCTCTTCTCTGATGTATGCCATATTGTAACCCGTTTTAAAAAATTTTTTTTGTTTAGGAATGGTTTTAATTCGCAGCGACAGTGGGCAACTGATGCTGGTATCCCAGCAGGCTTTGGCTCAAGCACAATCTCAGGGACTAGTATCCAAACCTCCCCTAGTATAAGGCCAGCAACCTCCCAGGTGGGTTTGGATTTACTTAAGTGGTTATTTTGATAGACATTGACTCTTAATGAAAGTCTAGGGACAGTAGATCAATTTAAAGCAAATAACGCACACATTTAGATTATTTTTTCTGATGTCTTTGGTGCTTATAATCCAATATTCTGATTGTGATGCTTTGATTTTAAAAGAATTGTCTATGAACCTTCTTTGTCCTTCAAAGTAAAAATAGCTTACTGATTTAAATGTTTTGCATAAATGAATAATGCCTCCAAAAATGCCTTTGGACATCTATTACATTTATTACAGGGATTTGAAGAAACAGGTTTGAACATTATCTAATCTTGTAAGGTCATATTAAATACTGATCAGAGGCTTTGTATGTACTGTTAATATAAGTGATTATATATATATATACACCCTAAATACTATTTTTTTTATAGTTATATCATGCAGTTAACATACAGTACATTTGCACACAGGCTGCCCTCAAATCCACTCCTATAATCCGAGTGACCCTTCCTCCTTCAACGGCAACTGTAGCCACCATAGTAAAACCTGCGTCCACTACAGGAACAGCTCTTTTAAAACCAAGCTCCACCACAGTCAGCCTGGCTTCTACAACAGGAAATACCAATCCCAGTGCTTCCACGGTTTTAGGAACACCCAGTCTTAAGCCAAGCTCCACCACAGGATCCACCATTATAAAAGCCACTGTGGTTCAAAAACCCACGCCAGGGAACATTAACCCAAGGGGCATCAGTTCAACAAGCATCCTAACACCATCTGTTGTAAAGGTAAGATTAGTTCTGCCTAGGTGACTGATATTTCAGATGATCAGTCACCTCAAATATTATTTTAAAATTGTGTTATTACATTTAATAGACAGTTGGCAAGACCTCTCATTCTCCATTGGTGACCCAACCCATCCGCCCAGCTGGAGGTGCCCCTAAGCTTGTATCGCCAAACATTCCGATTAAAGCTAGCGCTAACAAAGCCACAACTGCAGTCACCGTCACATCTGTAAGTAAGCTTCACTTTTCATTTCTAGTTTTGGTTCATGTTTTTAAGCCACCTGTAAGGTTGCAAAAGGGGAGAACATGGTTAGAAAAATGCACATCTAGGGGAATTTTTTTGTTAATTTATTAATTAATTACCTTAACAGAATTGGCAATAATCAAAAATCACAATTGAGTCACATGTTGACAATGGCCATTTTGGATGTCTCAGTTAAAGGTTGACAAAAAATTGTTGTGACGTATGATATACCAATAGTTACAACTCATTAACATGTTCATCATTGTTTCGTGTGGGATCTGTGTGGCTCTCTGTAATAATTAGTTTTGTGTTGTTTACAGGAGACTTTGGAAAATGTTAAAAAGTGTAAGAACTTTTTAATCACTCTGATGAAACTTGCGTCCAGTGGAACTCGCTCAGCTGACATGGCGCAAAATGTTCGCACCCTTGTAAAGAACCTGCTGGTGAGCACCCCCCCACCCCCTGTATTTAATTTACATCATTTCTTGTTATTCCTTTTTGCTTAGAGTAAACACTATTTAGAAAGTTGTTATTATGTTTCGAAGGTGGGATGTCTAGAGCCAGAGGAATTTACTGAAAAACTTTATATGGAACTGAAATCCTCTCCTCAACCGTACTTGGTGCCTTTTCTTAAAGTATGCTTCATGTTACTGTATTTGGTGTTGTGTTAGTATTATGAGGAGGTATAGTAAGTATATAGAATTTAATCTGTGATCCTTTTGGCTTTTCCAGAGAAGCCTGCCTGCTGTGCGGCAACTAACCCCAAACCCAGAGCTGTTCATCCAGCAGTGTGAACAGCCGAAAGCCTCATCTTCATCTGCAGTCAGCAGCATTCAGAAACCTCCCTCCACCACTGTTTCACAGTCTCCCAAAAGCACTGTACCAACCAGAGCCCCACAGCTGGTAATTCTTTTTCTGCAGTAAATATTATAAGATCTGATTTTCCCTCCCTTAAGCCATTTAGTTCACTACCCTGTCTGCCAACGCATGTGTGTATTACCTTTTTGGTTAAAAATGTAAAAATTCAGGCTTGTTGTGAAATAGTGCCTCATTTTTTAAATATGTTTTTCAATTCATCCTTATTATCGGGTTAAGTTGCTACCACCCATTACTGTGTAATTCATTTAAAGCTTCCAGTATCACATCAACCTCTCTTGATGCTGCCATTTTCAAATATCATTTGTTTTAATGCAATATTCAAATTGTGTTTATTATATTTGTTTATTTTGAAAGATTTCTTCAGAAATGTCACAGCCCATTTTTCCCCCTAATACTCAAGACACTATTACCATTATTAGAGTGCTTAAAGTTCTATATCTATAGGCAACATTTATGTAGATTTCCTAAAATGATCACTAAAAAATGTAACTTTAAATCAAAGTGGATTCCACACTGGAACAAAGTTTGGATAAGTTTTGATAAATTGAGGTGTTCTACAAGAAACTCACAACTTCCCTTTTTTTAACTTGCAATTTTTCTTCCTTTCCCAAGTTTTACTAAATTAATGTGTCTTTAGAACATACACATCACACTGCATGATCTAAATCTCTTATCTAAATAATGCTCATAAGGCTGTTTTTATAAAATGAAATTGAAGCGTCAACAATAATGATTATTATTTTTATTTATAGGTGACATTTTAAAAACAGAAAACACTGGAAAATATGTTTAGATTGACTGCTAATGCCTACCTGACAAGTCTTGTCTTTTACTTTTTCAGATGACCCAACAGCCCAAAGGTGTACTTGTGAAGCAGAGGGTGGCCTCCACACCCCTTATTGCGCTCTCAGTGCAGAACCGTGCACAGCCCAAGCAGCTGGTTGTTCATAGCTCTCGGGCCTCAGGTTAGGTTGTCATCATCGTCCAGTTCCCTGTCAGTTAACTAGGTGCTTTGTATAATGTGTACTTGCTCATTTTTAGTTTATGCTTAAATAATGCTATTTTAAGTAAATGGAGCAGACTGACTACTTTAAAGAAGTGTTTGCGTGTCTGCGTTTTTCATTTTCACAGATTTTGGGAAGCTGAATTCCCTTCAGGCCTCCTCTGAGCTGGGTCAAGCAGCACAAATTCACAATTTCAAGGGCACCACCTCGGGCTCTTTCCGGTAATGACTACTATTCACATTTTTGTCGTTAATATAAGTCAGCATATGCCAGTAGTTCCAGGACCAATAACCACTGCCGTACATCTTAAGCTTATTTATGAGAATGGTTTGATTCCCTAGTGTGGTGGTCAAAGGTGCCTCGTGGAACTCGAATTACCTTCCACATTCTTATGCTATATACCATGTGTATACAAATATATACAAATGTGTGTACATGGACATTCAAATTAATATATTTTTAATTAGTTTCTGTAAAAGATAATATTGATGTCATATTATAAAATACCTTTTTAACAACCAGATGCTTCCATATGTCTTAATTCTAACACCACTTGCCCCTTTGTCATTATTTGACATTTTGATCATGAGCCAAACTCATGTGCCTTAAGAGACACTATTTTATGTAATTGGGCCGTTTGTGGGGAGATTTTCTCAAAAGGCATATGAATAATGTCCTATAAAAAATGCGATATGATTGTCAGGTATTCATATACTTTGTTGCTTTGTTAATGCATGTTTGCTTGCTTTTGACAATCAGTGACGATGATGACATTAATGATGTCGCTTCCATGGCTGGTGTAAATGTGAATGAGGAAAATGCTCGAATTCTGGCCTCCAGTTCAGAGCTGGTGGGCACAGTAGTACACTCCTGCAAGGATGAACCCTTCCTGCAGACCACACCACTGCAGCAGAAAGTGATCAGCATTGGTAAAAGTCTTATCACACATTCTTAGTAAAATGTAACATACAGTGTTAACCTATTGTCCTAAGAGTGAATCTTAACAGGGTTTTTTTTTCTCTTTTCTATCTATCTTTCTTTTTTTTTCAAATTGCCCCTAGGTATACTTGTTTCCCACCTCTCTCCCCTGACTTTTTAGCACAGTTTGAGCTCTGAAGTGACAGATGGGAGAGGCTCACGCTTTGATCAGCAGTATCTCTGGCACTGCTGCTCCACTTAATCACTATGCTAATGACTGTAGAGTGGCGCAAAATTGCAGGATTGGCAGGAATCCTCTTTACTGCTCAGATCAAAATAACGAGAGTGAAAAAAGTAGAAGTAAGACTAAAGTAGGAAATACTGAAGAGATTGGCTAGGAGGCAAGTAAGCTGGAGGTGGAAGGGAAAAGCAGATAATGTGGAAATGAAAAAGACAAGCTTAGAAAGCTTGTAGGAATTCGGCCTGTGTCATCATAAAAGGCTGAAAAGATGGTGGCTGTGTGTTGATGTCTGTCTGTCTGGCAGGGATAACAGATGAATGGCAGCAAAACATGTATTTTAAGTGCAGATATATAAAAAAATATATATATTAATTCCCCTTTTCAAATTCCCCTTTTTGTATAAAATCTGCTTGTGGAGTGTAATATTACAAGAATTTGCAATGTGTCAGTTTTTGTTTAACTTAACAAAATGGATGGGATAAACAAAGTTGTTGTTGTTGTTGTTTTTTCATGTGTAGAGTATTCATGTCCTAGCTCATTTCTTTAGTATTTCACTCATAATTATGAATTGTTTACTGGCCCTGATAACATGATAACATTGTGTCTGTGTGTAGGTAAGAGTCTGGGTGTTGCAGAGGTAATTCCAGAAGTGCTCATGTTACTTTCTAATGCCACACAGGAAAGACTCCGGGATCTGCTGGAGAAGCTTACTACTGTAGCACGCCATCACAGTAACACTTACAGGGTAGATGCTCACACAAAAACATAGATCTGCTGATCAACATAGTCTAAGCAACCAGAACACATTTATCAATGTGATAACACAATGCCACATTTACAGTTTGTAGAGAACTTGTCCTTGCTTTTTTATGCAATGATACGAAGCAACTCAAGCTGTGTTTTTTTTGGACTTAGGAAGACTGGCGTTACACTCAGATCAGTGATGCACGGTCCCAGCTGAAATTTCTGGAGCAACTGGAAAAAATTCAGAGACAAAGAAAAGAAGAGGAAGAAAGAGAAACTCTCATGCGCATTGCTAAGGTGGTAACCTTAATTTCCCTTTGGGATCAATGAAGCATCTATCTTTGTGTGTGTGTGTGTGTGTGTGTGCGATTGTGTGTGTGAGAGAGACACAATATGTAACATGGCGAGTAAAAAGTCCATTTCCTTTTTTTTTTTTTAAAAGAGTCGCTCAAGCACTGAAGATCCTGAGCAGCTTAGACTCAGACAGAGGGCAAAAGAGGTTAGTGTGTGTGTGTGTGTGTGTGTGTGTGTGTACACAAATGTTTTAATGTTCCTCTCCTTTTCTTGTTTTAATCATTTAACCACAAATGGTAGATACTCCGGAGACTTGTTCTTCTTTCTGATTGAAAGTCAGTTTTAATTGACTTTTATTGTAGTGAAAACTAAAGCCAGAGGCAGTACATGGAGCACAAGCGATAACCTTTAGTCATGCATATATGTAATTATTATTTTATTGAGACCAAATGATTATGTGCAAATATTTAATCTGTGGACATTTGACATGGCCCCGTGCAGAAAAGGGATTTTATTTCACGTACAATTTATACTTATTTTTATTAATGCTTTAAATTATTCCAATATTTTTAAATATGGAAATATATAATATATTTATGTAAATTTATATCTTTATTTGCTATTTGCTGCAGTCAGAATCACAAGATATGTTTTAAGATGGAAGCTTTGGACTACCAGTTTTTAAAGCCTTATAGATCTAGATTAGTTAGTCTAAAGCTAAACACCTGAAAGTATGCTTTGTTCAGAATTCAGGTCACTGATGTAAATGCTTAAATTTACCCCAAGTTAGGACATTTTGTAAAATCCAATAAAAAACAAGATGTTAATATTTTCAAAATACAAACCCTTATCACTTATGTTTTCAGTTCACAGGTGAAAATTAATGAGTTACCACTTTATAAAAACGAAGTCTTGTATGAAATATAGTACAGCTTATCAAAAATGTAAATAAAATTAAATTAATTAGGGCATTTTGTGATTTGCAATAAAAAATTATACGTTTTATTTAAATTTTCAAAATACAACTAGTTACACTAGTTTCCATAAATATTACAGATCTATTCTTTGTACTTTAGTCAAAACAAAGGTTTTAGTGAAAGTGTTTTATAAATGTCCCCCCTTTTTTTGGTAAAAGGGTTTGTTTTTTATTTTTTTAAATTCTCTTAATTTTTCTCTTGTGTTTTTGTACATGGTTTTCTCACACAGATGCAGCAGCTGGAGCTTGCTCAGGTGGCACACAGAGAAGCTAATTTGGCAGCGTTAGCGGCTCTTGGGCCCCGCAAGAGGAAGCCACTAGAGGGCACAGGCCTCAGGGCAAATCAGGTACAGCCATACAGTATACATCACTATCTTATCAGTGTTTTGGTTGGCTTCATATCATTATTTAATAATGTACTAGTTAAAGATTCACAGTCACCTGGGTTGAATAAAACTTGTGTAAAGTGGACTGTTCTGCATAAAGCACAACAATTTGCTTCTGATTTAATTAGTGACTGTTCATTTTTAATGTTTTAACCAAAATTCCATGTGTTGAATTAGGGTTTTTAAAATTGATGTTGCAGTGAAATAGAAGTGTGTGTGTGTGTGTGTGTTTAAATTATGCTTTAATTCTTCCTCCCAAGGCACGAAGATATGATAATGATCAGAAATGTCTGTTTGCATTGCAGATATACTAAATGGCCTTGAATCTTTTAGTTGAATGTTTTGATATTTTATATTTGTTTTATGTTTGTTATATATTAAATATTTGTTTTTGAAAATAATTTAAAGTATTACATTTTAGAGCTGCATTCCTGTCCATTCACTTGCAGATATTTTCATTTCAGCTGCTTCATTTACTCCCTGCGTCCTTTAAATTACATTTATTTAAACGCAATTCATCAGACACTGAAGTGTTTCGAATCAGGACATGTTTTCATCAACATCACTTTCTCTTTTGCTATGACTTTCATGTACAGGGTGTAAGTGGGCAGAGAATCTGTCAGAGGGCCCCCATTCGTGTGACCTTCCGAGATCTGATCTTCTGCATGGAACAGGATCGTTCTCTTCGACACTCCATTTTGCTGTACAAGACATTTTTACAGTAGACACTTACCATCCATCATCACACCTGTCACAACCTTATTTATGTAAATATGTTTATTCTATAACTATACGATTTATTTTTATTGTTATGCACTTTGAGGAACTACAGTATTTTTTGTAGTCAAAAGAAAAAAAATAAATCACATGAGCATAAAGCTCAAGAAATTCTTTCTTTAAAGAAGAGCCTCATTAAATAGATTTATAGAGAAAATGCATGTTCTTTTTAACATCCATCATTGTTTAATTATTACAATGATTTGATGAATTTCTTGACCGTGTAATCTTTACTCCTACTACAACACTGTGACTGTAACTTTAATGAGGTTATTTTAACAACATGGGTTATTTTAATGATAGATAAAGGGCTAGCAGTGTTGAGCCCCAGAGGACAGCTTTAGGGAACAAGCCTGACCAGAACAGCATACTGCCTCCGGGTCTGGACTCACCCAATCAGAATTGCCCAGTGCTAAGGGCAAATTGTCTGCCCCTCCAGGATACAATCAAGCCTAAGGGGCCAGAGATAGCCAATCAGATGAGGCTAGTGCTTAAGGCTCTACATCTGACCAATAGTAAAAACAGTCACTGAGTGCAGACAAGTGAAACGAGGGCAACATAACCAGAGGGAGTTAGGCTTCGAGTGAACTGCAGACATCATCCTGCAGAGCAGATCAACTTTCAGTGCATCATTAAAATTCACACAACCATTGCATTTCTAAATATTTAGTAAATTTTAAGATTAGTCGAACTGATGTACAGCCATACAGTCAGTTATTTAAAGAACAAAATAACTTCATAACATCACACTTTATAATGATTACTTATTTATCCCTCTTCTACATGTTTAAGCATTCCTGACATTCCTGGAGTAAATACTCCCAAACCATGATGAGGAATAATAATCCTTCAGGTGATAATATAAACTGTTTTGCCTGACATAAGGCAATATGAAGTGATCAACTCAAAATGCATGGTTTAGTGTATTTTTTGTTTTTTAGGGGTTTTTTTGTGCTCTGAACTTCGAAGATGTGCAATTTCTATATAAGAACTGGTGCTTGCACACAGCTGAGCTCATGCCCTGCAGTCACCAAAAGTGGCACACAAGGTTGTTTATTAAACACCATGTGCGTCACTCCATCTTTGACAAAATCACTTAACACTTTATGAGTCGCTGTTAAATTTGAGATTTTTTTTCTTGGTCTGCATGTATAATATTAATACCACATACTTAATGCATAATTCACCTTCACCTACAATTCAAGTTTGTAATCATATAGTAACATAGCTTTTCTCATCTGGACTAAATTAAGGGTTTCATAGCATATTGTCAATTATTTACTGTTCTCCTACAATACATATTTTATAAAATTGTTTTATTAAGCTAACATTCTACGGTTATGTTTTTTTTGGGCCTGAATTACTTCAGCAAACACTACATCTGAGGCTGATATAACTGTTAAATATGACAACTGTGTTGGATCAAGTCGATTAATTATTGATCTATTTTCAGACATGCTGGATTCTTGTCGGCTGATTCACTTCCCTGCAGAGATCAGAGGCAGCAAGGATAAGAAAGGTTCAGGTTTTTAGTCTGCCAATGCAACATGAAGTGGAAGAATACAAAGGCTGTTTATTAATATTGTATGCTCAGCTGAGTGAGAAACATTTCTTTTACATTAACTAAGAACATAACTTGCTGTGACAATGGAAAACAGGTGGTTCATTGTTAACTGTAATACTATAGCACTTATTAACCAGTAACCAATCAGAACATTACAAACCAGCACATGTTTATTTGAGTGGTACTTTGAGCAAATCCAGGCAAAAACTCACCAGCAGAAATTAATCTTACAAATAGAAACCAATGGACACAAAAAAAGGCATGAAAACACTTTGGGATAATTATTTTTCATTATTGATGCTGTAATCAATTGAAGTTCAGAAAAGTGTTAAGTTGAAAAAGAGGACACATCATGACCGTGCTAAACACAGTGAGGATTTTAGCCACACAGATGATTCTCTTAATAAAGTTTGAGAGGGTGAGAGAAAACCAGGGCCAAGTGCTTGTGTCCATATAAACAACACTAACGGAATATCAGAGTTGACGTCTGTGATCTATGAGGATTTCTTTTGCTTCTTCTTTTCAGCTTCCTCCTCCTTCTCCTTCTCAATTTCAGCAACAAGCGTCTCAATCTCTTTCGACTCCAAAATCTGATGAATATAGAGGAAAAAAAATTGAGTGGGTGTCAGATTGTATGCAGTTTGTCATTAAGATGTACATAACATAAAATGTGTTGGATTTCGTGACATCTAGTGGTAAACATGTAAATTGCAACCACTTCTTTCCAAAATTCTACACACTGCACAAATTTCTAAGGGTTTCGTTCAGGTATTTTACAGATTGTCTTAAACATGTATTCCTTTCAAACTTGCTGAGTTTTTCCTTTTAGGAGAAAAATACATAAGGAATAGCCTTAAACCAATCAGCATGTTATAGTAATAGTACAGCAATAAAATGGTTATGCTTTTAATGGAGATTTTTAAGTTGTACATGTATGATTGACTTATTTTCTAAGATTCATATATCAAATAGAGCTATGGTGTTGCTAGAGCTTATCCCAGTACTCACTGGGTGAAAGAAAGAAAGCCCTGATGACAAGATGACAGCAGGAAAACCAACTGCTTGCTTAAACAAACTAATCAAGAATATATTACCTTGAGTGGCTGGTTTCTTCTGATCACAGCCAGCTCAATGTTCTTACCCCCAGACTGGACAACCTGAGAAAAATCATTTAAAATGCAATTAAAAACAAATAAAACATTTTGAACAGTGACAGTGCTCTGTGTCTTGTGTTTTTTTTACCTCCAGCAGAGCCTTAATAGCCAGTTTGATTGCATCACTGTCACTAGCAATGGATTCATCTGTGTAGTTCTTCTCCAGAAACTCCCTCACGGTCTTAGCACTTCGTCCAATAGCATTTGCCTGGCAGAAGAAGTATCTGATTAAAAGCTGTCAAATATAAACCTGTGCATAAGGAGTAGTCCCTCTCTGTCTTACTTTCCATGCATGATATGTTCCCGAAGGATCTGTCTGATACAGCCGTGGAGTTCCATCGAAGTCAAAACCCACAATCAGGGCAGAGATGCCAAAAGGGCGACGACCGTTACTTTGGGTATAACGCTGAATAATAAAAAACACAACACAGTGATATACTGTACATAATGCAACTATTTTTACACTTAATCATGAGTATAAAATGTCTTTAAACCAAATGAAGGAATTAGTAATAAAACTTGACTTGTTGCAAAACTTCATACAGCACACAATGTAAGAATTAGAATACATTATTAAAACCCCCGGGGCAAATTGCAGAAAAAAAAACTACAGGTACCTGTTTTAGTGTTGCAATGTAACGGGTAATGTATTCTACAGTAACAGGGTCTTCTACTGTAAGTCTGTGGCTCTGACATTCCACTCTTGCTCTGTTAATGACAATCCTTGCATCAGCAGTGAGACCTGTGTAAGAACAAAACAGAAGGCATCGTTCAGAGGTTTTCCTTCATCCTGAAACTGAGCTTAATAAAGTTGATAAAACATTTACTCTTAGAAAGTTTGTACAATCTGTACAGTAGTATGAAATATTGGTAAAATAAAGCATTAAAATTGGTCTTCAATGAATGAAAGAGGCAAAGGGCTACCACCAAACTTTACAGTTTGCATGACGCAGTCAAACCAATTTCCTGGCATTCCAATGAAGAATGAGAAACAGGATTTGTCCACCCACAGAACATGTTTCCAGTGTTTCAAAGTCTTGAAGAGTGATGCTTTACACCACCCTAACAGACACCTGGCATAGTACTTGGTGATGTAGGTGGGATAGCCATGGAAACCCAATGACATTTTCAGAGGTACCATTTAATCTTGTATTGGCTTATTGAAATGTTTAAAAGACTTGTGGATTAGTATAAAACTCAAACCAACAAAAGAGGTACATGCAAACTTCACACAAGAGGAAGCAGCTTAACTGTGACATGAACCCATTATTTTTATGACCTATTATAGTCAAAAGTTGATACAAGCTAAGATGGAGGTTTACCTGCGAATGCCATGCAGACATGCTCATCGAGTGCACAGATCTTCCTTACAGTTCTCTCTTCTTGCAGCTTGGCAACAGACTTTTTCTCTACACCAAGGACGACAATGTCCTTCCCTCGGATTCCAACCTTATAAGAAAACAAAGTAAAAATTTTAGTGAATATGAAAAATTATATCTGCTCAATGCATCCCAGTTAATTGACTGATTAATGAAATAAAATGATTAATATAATTATTAGTATTAACCTAATTATTATTAGATTAATATCATTATAGAGTGGCCTGCTAACGGGCTAGTTAGTTGGTTTGAGTACGATTGGGGTAGAAATATCTTGGACACCTTGCAAAGCAGCGAGTCTCCAGAATTACGAATATGGTTATTTGTGGGTTTTCAGCAAGAGAAATCGCACCTACCGCCACTAAAAATACAGCCCCAACACGAATGTATTAGTTTTTACTAATGTTATACATCATATGGGGCGGCACGGTGGCTTAGTGGTTAGCACGTTCTCCTTTCAGCGCTAGGGATTTCCGGTTTGAATCCCCATCTGAGGTGGAGTTTCCATGTTCTCCCCGTGTCCGCGTGGGTTTCCTCCGGGTTCTCCGGTTTCCTCCCACAGTCCGGTTTCCTCCCACAGTCCAAAAACATGGATCAAGTCAATTGAGTTCTCCAAATTGCCCCATATAGAGTGTGTCTGTGTGTGTGAATATGTGCCCAGCGATAGATTGGTGCTCTGTCCTGGGTGTATCTGCCCAGCGCCCGAAACGTTCTCCCCTGGATGGCAATGGGTAACACCCCCCCCCCCCCCCCCCCCCCCCCCGCGACCCTAATATAGGATAAAGCGGAAGATAATGAATGAATGAATAAATATACATCATGTGCAAAAAGACTGAACATAAGAGCGTGCTGTAGGTACTGATCCTGTGTCGCCCCCTATATGTGAACGTTAGTATTATAACAGCCGGCTCTGTGCATTGTCCTAAGTAACACAAACACTAAGACTTTAAACCCTAAAGAACTAATTACTGTGTTATCACGTGTTTTTAAATTATGGCTGTAGGTTGTTTTAATGTAAAACACAGTTAATGTTTTCGTTTGTCTGTTTTATGAGCACCGGTCTCCACAACATGCAAGTCATGATGCCTTCTGCAATGGCGCTGAACTACAGCCGACCAGAGTTTTAAAAACTAAACATTTACATAAATCACAAGACATTTGTAAAGCTGAGGTCAGCTGAACGGTGGTCAGTCGGTCACTCTGGTGGAAGTCTGAACGCTCCGTGGTTTTAAATGTGTTATGAACTTATGGCTAACTGCAGTTAGCTCGAGCT
The DNA here is from genome assembly GCA_019802505.1 of Corydoras sp. C115. Classification (NCBI taxonomy): domain Eukaryota; kingdom Metazoa; phylum Chordata; class Actinopteri; order Siluriformes; family Callichthyidae; genus Corydoras; species Corydoras sp. C115. The sequence goes on along the minus strand of JAFMOC010000054.1, from coordinate 871,714 downwards.
AATGGTGAGGAATCAAAGCTAGGCTTGCTAACACTTACGGCTGTCGAGCCCTTTTTCACCGCCTCCTGAGCATATTCCACCTGAAAGAGGTGGCCGTCCGGAGAGAAGACTGTTATAGCTCGGTCATATCTAGCTGCCATTATTCCGAATCAGCTGAGAGAAAGAAACATAAGAGTTAACGTTCAAGAACGAGGAGCAACTTCCCCCTGAGCCAGCGTTCAGGAGCCAAGCCTTTCAAAGCGCATGCGCGAAAATGACGCGCTGTTGCATTCTGGGAGATGAAGTCTTGTCACAGTGACGGCGTCGCGCTTTAGAACAGATCATTCATTCATTCATTATCTTCTGCTTTATCCTCTATTAGGTTGCGGTGGGGTTCCCCATGCCCATCCAGGGGAGAACGTTTCGGGCGCTGGGCAGATAGACCCAGGACAGGGCGTCAATCCATCGCTGACACACTCTATATGGGGCAATTTGGAGAACTCAATTGGCTTGATCCATGTTTTTGGACTGTGGAAGGAAACCGGAGAACCCGGAGGAAACCCACGAGGACACGGGGAGAACATGGAAACTCCACCCAGATGGGGATTCGAACCGGGAATCGCTGAGAGGCGAACGTGCTAACCGCCCCAGAACAGATCATGCTCATGATAAACAAGCAGACAAATAAAAATGTTATCTGATGAACATTACACATTATTTTTTTTTAATATATCCTTTAATATATTATATATATATAATATATACATATATTAATTAATATATTAATATATCCTTTAATATATATAATATTATATATTTTATATATTTTATCCTTTAATATATTTGTAAAATAATAAAAAATATACAATTAATTAATTAAACAGAAAAAGAAAAAAAGAAAAAAACGTTATGAACAGTGTCGGCACGCTGGCTTAGTGGTTAGCACGTTCGCTTCTCAATGTTGGGGCTTCGATTTGGAATCCCAATCTTAGTGGAGTTTCCACGTTCTCCCCGGTTCTCCTCGGATCTCCCCGTGTCCTGTATATGTTACTATGAACTAATAAGAATAAAATTATTACAATGTTCAAAATGTCATATTTACACGTTGAGACTACAAGTTATTAGAGCCAGAGGTTTTTCATTTTCATTCTCTAAAGTCTAACAAATCAAGTGAAAAAAATGTACCCTTATAAAACATGATTAAAGATATTTAAAATAATATTTAGTCTTTGTACACTTTTTATCTGATCTTAAAATGAATTACGTATTCTATTAGGATTAAGTGAAAAATAAAGGTAATCATTTAATTAACAGTGATGTATGAATATAACGTCGATGTCCTGTATCCTTTTGTGGTTTGATCCTCGTGCGGTGGAGGCTGAGGATGGGTGATGTACTTTACCGTACTATTAGGATTAAACGCGACTGCCATTAGGAACCATCGGGAACCATTAAACACCATTAGTGTTCCATTACATTTTGTTCTCAGATTAGATTACAGAGCAATGCAACGCTGCGATTTCATTTCGATATCACAGTAAGAAGCTGAATGTGTAGCTTAGGAGGTATTTACCGACAGTAAGTCATTATTTGTGAAAACGGGCTTTACCGTGATACAAAGAGAAGACGCGCTCTGAACGACATCGAGCTCTGCTGTTACCTCGACATTAAGAGTGACAACGTTTTCTGATGTCTCGCCGAAAGCAAACAAAACCAAGTCCTTTGGAAGGTGAGCAGAATGCTGTGGTTTTTATCAGGGTTTCGAACGCAGTGCGTCTTCTGCTAACCGAGGTGCAGAATAACTTCCACATCCTTTGCACTGTATTCGAGTTTTACACTTTATTTTCTGTTAAACTCTCTTTCTGAGCCAGTTTATCGTTTATGTTGTAGTCAGCCATATGTTGCTTTTTACACAGTGCAGGGAAATGAAGTAGAGCCAGCACCTGAGTATAAAATGTGCCTAGATGTGTATTAAGCACACTATTAAGACAATAAATTATAAATGACCAATTTAATTAATTTCCTTATCTAGGTATCTATCCAATCACCTATCCATTAGTTTACCATCCTAACTAGTCCACCATGTTACCTAGATAGGTACCCTTTCTATCTACCAATCTTTTTCATTACAATTGGTTAATTAGCAGATGCTTTTAGCCAAAGTGACTTGTAAGTATCCCATACAGAACTTCTGGAGTAATGAGTGTTAAGAGCCTTCAGTGTACCTGGGATTTGAATATCGATAACCTAACACCCTAATCACTGATCTACCACACCTGTTTCACTAAACATTAGCACATATTAAGAAAAGAGAACATTTGTTTTCTAAGTGTGGATTGAATTACAGGAATAAACTCTTGGTCCTTGCCTCCATTAAGGATTTCCAGCTTCCCTGTTCACTAATGGTGTCTACTGCCGTTAAAATCCTCCCATCAGCATATGGGTCCCCTATTTTTTCTACTGCAGCAGATTATGATTTTAACTCATCATTGTTTCCATTAGCCTTGTTTTCCATTAGAGTTGTTTTCCCATTAAGCTACAGAACCAAGGCTCCCCCTTATTCCTATTAGAATTAGAATGTTTGAGTGAGCATGCATCATTTATATTCTAAACCAGACACACTGGCTGTGTTTGTTTTTGAGATTATGAAATGGAATCAGAAAAACTGAGTATTCAAGCAAAATACATGGAAAATGAGGATAAAGAAAGACCCCATCAGGAGGACTGGGAGACACACATTGAAGACTTAGAGGTAAAATCATACAATTATGACGTTTAATACGTTGATACTCTAAAAATTTGCACATAGAAAAAAATCTTTGTCAATATGTATTGATTTTGTTTTAATCCTGACAGAAAGGCAAAGGGAGCACAGGGGAACCACCAAGTATATCACTGCAGGAAATCATGAAAAAAGAAATCCCTGTAAAGAGACAGAGAGATGTCCAGGAAGATATTGATGAAGAGACTGTTGTTCCCTATAAGCTATACCAGGAACTTCAGAACAGCTACATAATGCTAAAAAAACGCTTGAGAGAGAAGGATGTGGTCATCACAGAAAAGGACACTATAATCAGAAAGCTGAGTGAGAAATGTAAAAGGATTTCCACAGAGTTGGAGAAAATCAGACATCTTAATGTTTGTCTACAAGAACAACTGTTTTTTAAAAAAGCAGGTTAAAAGTTATTTCTGGTTTCATTTTAAACATTTATTTACAATGTTGTATCCTTCACATGTATTTAGTTAACCTAACTAATTAAATAAATGAATAAATACATTTTTATTACATAAATTAATGTTAATTAAGTAATATTCTCACAGGATCACATAAGACCCCATCATTCTCAACATCAAACACTGAATCCTTATATGACTCTACAGTCGTGGCTTCAAAAGTGAAGAAAGTTAAAGATGCTCCACCTGATGAGAAGGAGTTTGAAATGGTAAGATTAATATTTTATCTAAAATGATGTGATACATTTATGACAATTCTGTGTTTAAGGACATTACGTGTGAAATGTAGTTTCTATAATAAGTTTATCACACTGACTTATTTTAATTGTTTAAAAGGTTGACCTGGGACCTGGCATTCATTTGGACAAGCAAAAATGGAAAGCCATCCAAAGAATGGACTCTCATTCCAAATTCTGTAAGTCACTGGCCGTAGCGATCTGGGGCATTGAGACGCTGAGCGAGAGAAGTGTTACCGGGTCTAAATCCAACGCCGTCAAGGGATCTGTAGCAAAGCCTCCATTATCACCAGAGAAAGTTGGTGTCATTAGAGGTAGTTATAATTGATATTTGTCTGTATTTGTCAAAATTTATATTGCAAAATACTGCTTTGTTGATTTTTCACAGCAATTATTTTACTTATTACATTATTTAAGGTCAATATTGGATTACTTGTTGATTTGCTAGACTGTGGGGGGAAAGGCTGATTGTTAAATCACCAGCATTGCAATCTAACAAAAAACGTTATTAATGTAAGTTTTACAGTATGGTGAATTTATGCACTGAGAATTCAAACACTCATTTCATAGACAAATTTGTCATCCTTTGCAGTGTGAATTTAACTTTTACACGACAGATTGCAAAAATTCCTGCCTTTGCAGTGTTCTATCTGAATTTGGCATAAATATCAAGTAATATATTTCACTTAGTTTTATTAAATTGAATATTTGTGTTAATCTTTTTTTAAAAAATAAGAGTGCCTAAAAGAGCGTCTACATCAGCGGGGCTATCAAAAGGAGGCAATTGATGGCCAGCTACGTTTGGTACGGCGATTTCTCTCAGAGAAAATCTGCGACATTAAAAGAAAAGTACACATTAATTCAGCGGTGAGAATTTTAAGTGATTTTCTTTTTAGTAATATCAGCCATCTCTCTGTCATATCCATGTATATATAAAGTATACCACTTGATCACTCAAATTCTATTAGTGCAAACTTCTTTGTATTTCTAGAAACCTGAATGAATGTAAAAAAAAAAACTTGTAAAAGCTTTATCCTCCTCTCTCCTTTCTATTTCAGACTGCTTTAAGGCAAATAACAGGAGATATGGAACCCTTTGAACCATTGGTAGAAACCTAAAGGTTCCATATGAATCATTTCGGTTTGTTTTGTACTCATGAACATGTCTTTATCACAAAATGTAACCAACTGCTTATTAATGAAAGCTGTTTTTTAACGTCATAAACAGCATGTGTCTCATTGGTTGTATCATTCTTAACCTGTATGTTAGAAGGGACTGTTAGAACAATGCTTCTCAATATAAACTTTAGCACTTTTTAAAATTATGCAGTATTCAAAGTAAACAACTTTGAATACTGCAGCAGTACTGTAAATGAATAAAAACGGTAAAAAATGGTAAATATTAAGAACTTAAATATATAAAATATTAATAATAATTCAAGCATGATCAAGGTATCGACATGAAATGATCAGCTACATGTAGATAATTACAGCGGCTAACCATGATAATTTTGTAATAAAATTTGTAAAACCGTAAGCTTCCAGGAGCCAGATCTAAAATATGGTTTATAATGGTATATAAATGGTTTCACAAATAAATGACTAACACAATAAGCAGTGTATCACTCATAATCAAATTACTTTCACCATAAAACACGCAGCCTGTAAAATGTGTGTATTATGGGCCCTGCCCTGTGCATGTTTGGTTACAGAAGAGCATGCTCTTGCATAATACATATACATCTTCAAACTTCCTCAACGTTCAATTAACACGCTAACGTTAGAAGCATAGATCTGCTCCTGCTGTTCTTGCGTGCATTTGGTTGAAGTAGTTTTACCCGTCTTCCCACAGACCTCAATTTGAGCTGATGACTAAAGTCACCATGGACTAAATCATCTCGTGATGCATTTCAAAAAAATGTGGTTTGAAGCAAAACAGGTTGCATAGTTTTTTCTACACATCAGTGAGTATTTGATGTAAAATGACAGCTATACCACGAAGCCAGAAAGGGCGACATTAGAACGTTCAGACAATGTCCATTACCACAAATTTATGTACCACTTGTATAATGAAAATGAAATCATGTTATTTAAAACAAGTGAATAAGAATGTAAAAATTTTTTTTTTTTATAAAAACATGAACATATTATACAAAAATAAACTATGAATACAGCAGAAGAACATCTATAAAAATAGGAAAAAAAGAAATGTCCATAATGCACACCAGTTCAGTCTACTTTAAAGATATTGGTAGGAATATCTATGTTACTTAGAAACCTATTGATGGGGTAAATGTATATTGTCATTAATAGTATTTATTTAATGACAATAGCATCTTTTCACATTTTGTATCGATATGCATATCATCTTGGAAGGTTATTGACCTAAATAATTTTAAAAGGAGCTTAATCTGGGTTAAGGAAATCCCTTTGTCTTTCCTTTACCAATATTATTCTTTGTTAGTGACTTTGTATCATCCTGTTCCTTTGGAATCATTTCTGAAGAGTTCCTAGAACTACAAGTTGTGGGCTGACTACTTTCTGTGCAGCATTGGTGAATTGTGGTCTGTTTTCTTAGTCCTTTTATGCAGCTTTGCATTTCCTTTCGAATGTTCTCACTGGATAGGACATATAAAACAGGATTAACGGCACTGTTCAACGTGGACAGGCCGAGTGAAATGGAGTAAGGAGTGTAGACATGAAGTTCAAAGTGGCAAAGCTTCAGAAGTTCTGGAAAATGATGAGTAACTGCACGTATCAGCAGGATCAGGTGGTACGGCCCAAAGCAGACCAGGAAGAGCAGTACCACGGCTACGGCCAGGAGGCGTACCTTCTGTTTTTGGTGTGTCTGAAGGCTTGCACTATTATGCACACTGGTCAGGATGGTGCGGTTGGTGACGACAAGCAAAATCAGTGGGCCCAAAAAGCCGATGCCAAAGCGAGCGTAGTTAAAGCCTGTTACAGTCACTGTGCTCTGACCTGGCTCAAAGCAATGTCGCACTTTACTGCTTAAATTGCCCTCACGCATGGTAAATACAGGAGCATGACCCAATCCCACAACAATCCAGACAGCAAGGGTCACTAGAACAGCAAGTCTTTGCCTCCGGAGCGCTCGAGACTCCAAAGAATATACCACGGCCACATAGCGGTCCATGGAGATGCAGCACAGCAGGAAGATGCTTATGTACATGTTGGTGAAGAAGACATAACCTGTGAGCTGACATGCCAGAGAGCTCCACGGCCAGATATGACCACTGTTAACATACACAGCCCATGCAGGCAGCGTCAGCAAATAGGTAAAGTCACACAATGACAAACTCAGCAGGTAGACGGCTAGCACGTTGCTGCGGCGCACTTGGAGCACTGTGAGGTAAACAGTGACTATGTTTGCAGGTATACCAACTATCAGCACAGCACTGTAGAGCACCAGCAGTGGAATGCGGTCCTTGTCGTATGGCACTTTACAGTTTCCAGTCACATTCCCATCCATCACAGTTACAGAAGGCTGTACCATCAGATGGTCATGCATGTCGACTGGATATAAAAAAGGATAAAGATTAAAGAAGGAGAGGATTAAAAATCAGATTAATAATCATACAACTACTTATGATAATAATAGATAACATATATATATATATATATATATATATATATATATATATATAAAATTTTGGGGACTGCCAGTGTTATGTGTAATGTGTTGGGTTGAAGTCTCTACATAATAAATGTAAAATCCTCACAACGCATATAACAAATGTGTGTGTACATGAAGGGGGAAACCACAATGAATTCATTTGTTAGCAATAAACTCATTTCTCATCCTGTCAGTAGCAATAGCGATTATTAGAAAACATTTAAAGTGAAACATACTTGTTTAAATGGCACATTACGCTGATTTAATAAGTTTAAAATCATTCTCTGTGGGAAATGTTGTATTAAATACCAAATTAAATACCAAATGCAACTTGTAAAAGGAACAACAGAGGTTGTTCTCCCAAATACATAGAATCAGTACAAAAATTAGGAACTGTGCATTTAAATCTAAAGTTAGTTTCTCATGATGGGATGTGATGACTTATTTTCAGTTATGCAATCAAATGTGAAACAAGTGCAAGTCCAGGACATTTACAGAAGACATTTGCATACTATACTGTAGCTGCATAAAGTTGGAAATTTTTAAGACTTTGTGTCATAATGATATTACATTTTCCTTATAGCAGCATGTTTCCACTGACCTTTTGTTTTTGACATTTGGGAGAGATCAGTACTGCTGTCTGTTATGTGGGATGACGAAACACGGCTTTCCATCTTTCATTTAATTTGATATTTACATTTAGTTATTTAGCTTATGCTAAAAACAGTAGTTAAGAAAAATTCAGTTCTAATGTAGGATATAGATCATTAAGAATCTGTTTTTAATGCCTATGATAATTTTTTGGGGACAGAGTTGGGAAATCATACCACCATTCAGCAGTGATGAACAATATGAAGTCAGCACCACGGTGAGATTAAAGCATCAGACGACAATGTACAAATAACAAAAAAACAAAAAAAACTCTCAGCTTTCAAAGTTTTGTTACACCGATGTGATGGTAAAACACACAGATAACAAAAAACCCTGTTATTCAAGCTGTCTGTTATAAGTGTATGATATTTAAACTGGAACTGCTGAACCATGTATGACTTTTATTCAGCAGTCTGGAACCTTAACAAAGAAAATGAGGAAACATGCTTTGTGCTGTCAGATATTCAAAAACTCAAATGATTAGTCACATCCTTAAAAATGGTTCTAACTGTATTTAAGTTTCTGACATACCAGCTTTAACTGGACTCATAACTGTTCATAAGACTAAAGTATCTAAATATTAAAAGTGGAAAATATGTATTTTAGAAACTTTAGATCAGAATTTGACACCGCAGGGGTTAAAGCCATTTTCTGTGGATAATCCTGATGATAATGATAATTATGGAATCTTAAACTACGATCTGTTTAAAGACTAAATTTCACCACCTTTAAAATGTCCTGGTACTTCATGAAGTACATGCAGGTTTCTTTTATGTATAAGGTGAAGGTGATACCACCATTCCTTTATAACCAAATCACAAATTAAGAGTTTTGTGGAGGTTGAACCCTCAACCTTCGGGTTAGGACTTATATAACACATTATGTGTGAGTAAGTATCTACACATCCAAAACAAAATGCAGTAAAATAAGTGTTGGTGATCTCAATTAATAAATGTAACACATGGTTCTTTAGTTTTCAGGTTACATGTAGCTGTGACTCCAATCTCAAAAATCTTTAAAAAAAAAAAAAAAAACAAACTTAGTTTATGCAGTTTGTGAATCAATGTCAAAAGCAAGCAAACTACATTATGATTAAATAAGTGAATAAAAGGATTGAACAGAAGTTATTTACACTAACAATATATTCCATTTTAAAATAATTAATTTAGCATTTTGAGAAATAATTGAAAAATAATGCTTACTGTTAACTGAAGGCACAAACACAGCTCCTGATCACAATAACAATCTGAAGGCGGTGATTTTATTCATTGCAACAACATCCAGAGCTTCCGACAGCCGATCTCAGCCGAACAGAGCTGAATTAATCCGAATTGATCTGCTCTTGCACAAACTCTGCCATTGCCTATCCCCCTTCCTCTTTGTGTTTCTCTTTCTCTCTCACATGCACACCCACACAATTTTTTTGTTTTACACATTTTAAGTCACCTGCAAGCTGGTTATCAAGCTGGTTATCTCAAAATAGTTTGCCCTGCTGCATATGTCACTGAAGGTTTTGGTTTAGAGACTTAAAAAGTAAGAAAGTTTATTTATTTAAAGCAGTATTCCTCTCACTTTAGAACTTATACATTCTTGTTTTTTCAGTTCTTAGGTTTTTCATCTGTAATCTCCAGTTTATAGGGAACTGGATGAAGAGACCACGTAATAACCAACTTGAGAAAGAATTTGGTTAAAAAAAAAAAAAAACTGTACTGAGTGATTTATTTAGTAAAAGTTAAGTAATCATTCAGGTTTCCCCTTGTTTTGTTTTAAACTTTCATATAAACTTTCATATAAAAGCCATATGTTAAGTACAGAGCACAAACATACAAGTTTTTTTCAAAGGATTTGCAGAAGTATCTACTTTCATTAAATACCGTTAACTGAATGGAATAAGCTGCCAGGTGTCAGTTAGCAGAAGAGAAACTTCACAGATAAATATATTTGTTTATTTGTTGGAACTGTCGAAAGACTTAAAGACAGGATTTGTAATCTACAAGAAATTGGGTTTTTCATACAGGAAGTCTCTCATTTCAGTCACTGCAAACAGGAATTTACACCAAGTATTACATAAAAGTGAGTTAGTACATTCAGTACTGACAGAGAGGCCTGCAATACTGTGAATAAAATACAGAGGTTGTTAAGTTACACCTCTTTCCCATAATTTATTCACAAAAACTTGAGTGCCTTATTGCATTTATAAAGGTTACAAATACACTGTAATAATATTTAAAAAAGGTTTGATTCTGAAACGTGTTGACTGAAAACAAAATAGTTAATAATCTGGTTTTCTACAACATAATCAGCCTCATAATCTAGTCTGTTTTTCAAAGTGAACAGTTTCATATGACTAAATGTAAATGAATAATAGCTGAATAATGGGATACCGGTTTCTCATAAAGTGCCATCTGGTGGCCAAATTACAGAATACAGTTTCTAACAATGCATGATATACAATATATTACTTTAAATCATGTTACATTAATGGAAATACAGATTAATATAAACAGCGAACCAATTCCCCATTAGCAGTAAACGTTTTGCAACCCTTGGTTATAAATAATGTTCTGTAATTTGACCACTAGATGGCAGATTTTTAATGTCAGAGAAACAGGTATTGTGCTATGTACACAAGTCAAACGTACAGTTTCTATCTGTATTCATAAATGTTTAGACTACAAACAAACCGAGTTGTGTCAGTGGGACATGTAATAAAATCTTAATTTTAGCATTACTAATTAATGACCTTTTAATTTGTCACATATTTACAAACTCTGACATTTTTTGGAGCAACAATATAAAAAGAAAAGAGCAAAGGCTTGTGGAAGAAAAGTATCTTTGGTGTTTTTGAAAATGATGAATGTCTCTGCATTATGGACAGAACTAACACAATCACTCCATAATTCTGCAATAATGAAGTAAATGGAAAGTGAATTGGTATCTTTTGCTATCAATCTTCACTTATGTGCAACAAGCTGCAGGATGTAGGAGGTAAAGAAGCTGCACATCCATCCCACAAACATTCATAACAACCATAACAATCATCCATAACTACAAAATGTAAAGCATGCACATTTTCCAATTTACAAACTACACACTGCAAACCACTCAGTGTGTAGTTCTTGGCACCAACATATTACTATGTAATTGTCATAGTTAGGTGGGTGAACTCAGATGAAAGGGGTGGTACAAACCAAAGGAGGGATTAGTAACCTAGAAAACCTTCAAGAAACGTAATGGAGTGTTTCAGATGTTCTCAGTTAAAAACACCGCATGGAAAAAGACTTTTTTTTTTTTTTTTTACCTTAAACTGTGGGTTGGCAAATCGAAGATCCAGATAATCAACTGTACGTATAAAAACTGTAAAACGTTCACTGTAAGAATTTCAATGATGTTAAATGAAAAAGGAAATAATTTAATTAAAATTTTCATTGCATCTGATTTAGAAAAATTAAAACAAGATATAAAAAAACTTACATATCAAACTGGTTTGTTGGTTAATTGATTTGAAATGAATATAAACTGAAGGACTTTATTAGATTATTAAGATAATCAAAACATTGAGTGATTTAAAAAAAATTACTTGAATGTGGGAGGAAATCTATTTAGATACAAGGAGAACATGACAACAATACACTGAAACAACCCTGATCATTGACTTATTAATTGAAAGTGGGACCTTTCGGCTGTGGGTTGAACGTACCACTCATACGAACCACCATGGCAATGTTTTTAATGTCTGTACAGGCCACAGTTTGATTTACATTTTAATCATTAACAATATGTTACATATTATGTTACAAACAATGAGTTAAAATGAGCAGAAGTTTGTGCAATAAATATTTTTGACCAGCGGGACTAAAAAAAAACCCAACAAATTGTAGCATGTAAAAGATCAAGGTATTTTTTACCCAATAAAATTAGGTTATATTTGTATACCATCTTAATTAATGTGTGAACTTATTTACAGACGTGGAACCCCTTGATAATAGAGTCCAACTTTTGCATATACAAATGAAATACATGTAATAGGGATATTTAAACACACACAATATACATGTTACTATATACAAAATGAACAAAGCAGTTTATAGTGTTTCATCTCGTGGTATTGTACTTTCCTGTAAAACGCATAATAAAGTTCAGCTGTTGTTGGCAAAGAACACTTGGCAATTTTACATTCAGAATTTGGAAAATACATTGAACGCAGGAAATCTAAACTTGATGAGTACAAATGAAGAACATTACTGTGGCTTTGGTTGTTCTTTGTTATGCTGCTGCTTAAAACGAAGGCTGGTCTCAGACATGTTAGTGATATTATAATGGCAACTGTCTGCTTGGCTGTAGGTCAGCTAAAGCCTCAGAGCATTTTCAAGTTAAATTGTCTATTCCAAAGCTTTACCACTTCCACTTCACATGGTTCATTAGAATCAGTTCTTCCACCGGATTTGCTGCATGAGGAAAAACATCATGTATTAAAGTTTCAGTGTCTCACACCTAATCCAACCCACAATACTCTAATCGTTTCCACAGTTTGCATCTTTTCAAATTTAGAATTATATGCCTTTTAAAACTGTGCAGTCTAAAAAAAAAATATATACATTTGTAAATTTACTTTAGACATAAAAATAATTACATAAGTAATAAAACACACTGATATGAAACACACTAAAAACAAATACCTTTTGTCCCAAATACATGCCAATAAAATTAGCAGCGCCAGAGTTCAATTAGTCATATGATTGCAATATTAATATAACTTGAGATATATATATTTATATATGCAATGTGTCCATATAAAATAATAGAACTATATATGAGTAACTACAAAAAACATCCTTCAGTCTTCAGCAGCTTTAAATTAATTATTACGTAAATAATATACATCTATATCAGAGGTATATCAGTTCAGATATCAGAATACGTTATTAATCCCCAGGGGGAAATTGCAGAATTTATTCTTTCTTTTGAAATTAAACATATACAACCAGGATTTTCTTATAAACACTGTAAATCTGCTTTGAGACAACGCACTAATGCAAAAAGCACTTTAAAAATAAATAATCTCAAACTATACAGCATTGAAGTGACTCTGCTATGACGAGGATCACAGGCTTTTATGAAAAGAATCAGTGGGGAAATTAATTAACGGGCGATGTTTAGAGATAACATCTAGACATCAAAGTTACTCTACAGGAGCTTAATTAATTTGCAGCTTGTATGTGTAATAATGTGCACAATATCTTTCCTTGACACTCATTAAGAAGTGCGAAAGTGTGGTGAAAGGTAAAAATAAGATCATAAGACCTTTAAGTTTCACTTTTTACCTCAGTCAAGCACAATGAAGGAAGCAAAATAGACTTGCAGCCCATTTACTTAACCTCTGTGTCTCAATAACATTTCACATTTAATGTACAAAAGTAAAAAAGTGTGATAATTTAAATGCATTTTAGTTTCAATTTTCCACAATTTAAAATATGTGAAGCGTCAACTGAATGAATATTTCCTCTAGGTGTGAAATTATGCATTTAGGTTAAAGGGTTGCCAATGAATTTTGTCATTGTCACACATAACAGGAAAATGTGGTTCTGTGGTTCTTCTTACCATGTTAGCAAGAAGTTCATCAATCTTCCTGTCTGCAAGTGAACCTCTTTCCACTTTCCCCTGATATACAATCAGCTTCTGCCGATCCTTCAAATCTTTGTATGTCTGGTGATAGAAGTCGCAAAAAGTCGTTCAAATTTTCTAAAACAACTATATTTACAAGAAAAGTATTAAGGTATTGGATATTAGAGCTTAATGCTGTAGACCTCACCTCAATGATGATGTCATGGCATTTATACTTCTGAGCTAGACTAAGCTTTAGCTCTGGATCATCCACCAGGTTTATGTAGTCTTGCAAAACCTTAGGAAGAAAAATAGGAACATCATGACCGATCACACTTAAATATAATTTGGAACGTTATGGGATTGTGTTGTTCTTTTTGTTGTTTATTCTCTCAGTTGTAAGTCATTTTGGATAAAATTGTCTGCTGATGGATTTTAAATGTTTCCAGATTTTGAAAACAGTAAGATAAAATAAATTAGTAAGAGCAATGAGCATTTCTTCTGCTTTTGTTCGTGGAACACAATCTAAAATAATGAAACAACAATGAAACAAATCCACAGATGACTCCCCCTGGTGAGAATAACAGTCATTGAAAGACATGCACCTGAACTGGAGCATTGTTCTTCTGCAGAATATCCACCACTCTGTGAAAGCCGATGGGAGAGCGTTTCTTGGTGTAACCCAGCCAGTTCTTTGTAGTAAATAAACTGTCCACATCAGTCCAGGATTTTAACTTTGCTCTGGCTCCAAGCGCTGTGAGGATGTACTGCTTTTCAGAAATCTACGAACAAAGCATTTCCCAACAAGCATCAGCACACTTCCTTCAACCAGTGCAACTCCTGTAAACTAATTTGCCGAATAAAAACCAACATATTTTTTACCCTAAAGGTTTTCCTGATATTAGTCGGACTACTGAAAGTACCCTGAAAAAAAAGAAATGCAGTCACTATAAAAAAAAACACCATTAATCTACCACACTGCCTCAATAAACAATGTCAAAATGAGAAAGATGCCGTAAACACATACCTCAGACTCTCCATGGTGATAGAAGCAGGAGTAATACAGAGTGGTGATGATTGGCATATTTAAAATGGAAGCTTTTCGGGGAAATCTTTTAAAAATCTCTGCATCGCCCTTTTTGTCACAGGCCTAGTGAAAGCACAAAAGCACAGAATAATGCATTATCACAGTAAAATCCATCAGTTTATACAGATGAATAATAGTATGAAGATGCATTCATCTTTTAAAAGCATTAACACCCATTTGAACAATTTCACTTTCCATCAGGTGTTCACCACAGCAAATCATTGGGTTTGTAATCAGCTCTTACCTCTATTATAATCTGTCTCTCCAAAAGAGTATAGTGATCTTGCACGTGAGTAGCATCGTCTTGCGAGAAGGGAAGACTAATAAACACGATAAAATTCAGTATTTAACAAATTTAGAGATTATTTATTTTTTACACGGTTTGTCAATGCTTCTGTTCTCACCTCAAACAGTTTTTAAGGAAGTCCCTCCGTTGGCATTCATCTTTTATATTTGCATGCTCTTTGTACTGTAATAACTACACAATTACAAAAATCATTTAGCTTTTTATAACACACACAGCTTTAGAACTATATTATGCTTCATTGTGAAAGTTGTCATATGTAGGGTTTGTACAGCCTGATTTCATTTTTGTGAAATTACAAGCTCTAAACAGTTGCAGTTTATTTACTGACTTTAACATAATTAAAAATGACAGTAATGGCTTACACAAAATTATACAATTATGCATTGTTTATGCAATTATGCAAATATGTGCCATTTAAGGAATTTTCAGATTTTAGCACGAGACTAAACATGTTAAAATAGGTTTATGTCACCTACCGCCATGTCCTCTGTTCTGCCAAGAGCCCTGTAATAAAGTCATGTAATGAGATTAAAGTGGACAATGGTAGATATTCAACCACAACAAACTGTTGTACTTTATTAATCCCCAAGTGTGTGTGTGTTTTTGTGTGTGTGTGGGGGGGGGGGGGGGCATTTAATTTTTTTCAAGGAACCAATACATTCAGGCTTTTTCAGTTAGGAAAAAGACAATGATTAGAATAAAAACACATACTTACTTCATTAATTCTAATAAATGTTTCTGTTCCTCCATTTCTTTTAAATAGTGGATATAATGCCGCAAAGCGACGTCCCTTAATAACAACTCCCGAAAAAGGATTTCTGTAACATTATCAAACCAGAGAAAATTAAAGTTGTTATGACTTTTCTAAAGCCTGTTATTTAAAGAAATGCAACAGCTGCTTACCTTTATGTAATGATTTCTTTAAATATATTAGAACCTGCAAGACCATAAAATGGATCATTAATACTTGATAATACACTTTATTGCTCACACTGCAGGTATGTGATCCATCAGTGTGATGCGTCTATTAAATGTTCTGAAGAAATGTTGATACATTACAGCAGTGATGACATTGCCATCATGAGCTCTGACCGCTTCATCCAGAAGGTCCAGTTTGTCTTGTAGTGAACGAAACCGCTCCAAATAATATGCCTGAAAAAGTTTTTTTTAAATATGGGATTTCTGAACTGACATAACAGGACATAATTATTCACCCTTTAAACATTTACATATTTGTAATGTTAGAAAATAAATGAACCTAATTGGGATTTTTACAACTTAATTTACACAAAATGTTTATTACATTTAATGTGTAAATTATTTTGACACAACGGTTAATTGCACACAGTGAAAATCTGAACATTTGTTTGTGGTAGAAGCATGTACACTTCTAAGGCAATGCTAAGTCAAACCATCTTCGGAATCACAGCTGCAAGTCTTTTAAGATCTGATTGTACCAGCCTTTACATCTGGATCCTGAAATTCATGTAATTTTTCCTTAGCAAAACAAACAAGCTCTTGCAAATGTAGTTCTTGCCACAGATTCTCCATCAGACTGAGGTATGAGCTTGGCGATGTCCATGACTGTTCCGCATTTGTTTGAACTTCACATTTTCAATAGCACTTGGTGAACATGTATTTATAATCAAACTAAATAATACTTTTCCAGATTTTGGTTCTGTTTTTAAAGACATGTGTATTTATATAGAGATTATGTGGACACTATTCCCCTAATTATAGGACTTATGGCCAGTGTGTTCTGGTAACTGTCTATGTTGAGTTTCGTGGATGTTATTTTTGCTTTCCGCATGTTTTTACTCTGGTTTCTTCTCACATCCCAAAAACATTACAGGATTAATTGACTCTTTTGGAATGATTACACGTGTGAATGTGTATGTATGCCCTGTATTGGACTGCCATTCCTTCAATAGTAAATGCCCAGGAATTACATAAACTGTTGTTTTCGCTCATGTATAAAAATAGCATATTTTGTGTCTTATTATTAGATCAGTTTCTAGGTCTGTATATTCTTTACAACCACCAAGAAGCAGCTAATTGCTAATTTTACTCCATTTGCAGCAAATGTCATCACAAGCTAGTAATAAATATTTTATTGTTGGAACTGGAAATCTCATGTGAATATTAATTAAAATAATGAATATACAAATTAAAGACTAAAACCATTTGCTTACTTTTCCTTGGCGCATTCTCTTTACAGTCTCCTCAATGCTCCACTCACCCAAATAATCCTGTAATCACAGTTTATTGGTGTTAAATCAATTCAAGTTTTTCTTATATTCTTAAATTAAACTGTTAAAACATTGAACGCTATCCAAAAAAGGTGTATATGGCATTTAGCGGCCTCTTGTGGCAAGTGTGCAGATTGCAACTGCGATGACATTCTTTATTCAATATAGAATAAACACAAGGGTCTCTTATATGGCGACCCGCTCTTAGGCAGAGATATAATGGCTTATTTTAAATAAAGTGAAAGAAAGTGATGTTATTTACAGGTGATTATACATAAATAAAACTATAAAAATGAAGACTATATTCATGTTTTGCTTATAGACAATACCAAATTTTAATTTAAATTTTAAGCAATGAATAAAGCAGTGAGAGTTTAAGTGTTTGTACCTGACACTCTGACCTTGGCTTACGGAGCTGTGGTGCATAAGCTCTTATCGAGGTGTCATTCAAAGCTGAACAGCGGACAAAGTTCAACATGACGGATTAACCACATTAACGGAAAAGAAATGCAGTAAAAAATGTAATTATGATGCGAGTACCTACATTCAGAAAAAGACTGTGATGGATTATTCTTTGCTGTAAAATAAAAAATATATATTAAACAATTGAAAACAGTTTAAAATTCAAAAACAAAAAAAGTTCCCTAAATATTCAATAGTGCACATCCTGGTCAAACTTGATGAAGTGATGAAGAATAAGCAAAAAAAATAAGAACTAATATCTGCTTTAGAAAATATTTTTTTAATCTTTAAAACATGGAAACACTTGAAAACAAAGTGTGTGTTGAGAGAAACAAAATCTTTTTTATTATTTGCTTAGCTATTAACAGCTGCATTTGACATGCGGTTGGATAGACATTTACGCATCACTTTATTTATTCTAATTATATTGTTATAAATGTACATGTATGTAACATTCATCAGGTTAAATATAAATAGTACTGCAACACATAATACTAAATAATATTCTGAGAAATACCTTTGAACAAAGAACTTAGTGAATAACTGGAACCCTGCTTAGGTAGTGAAGGGGTGGTGTTGATTTTTGGAAAGGCATGTTCTGCACCTGAGCGGACATTAGATGCTGTCTCTTTGACTGACCAGGAGATACCTGCAATTCAGAAAGTTTGTGAAAAGAGGCGAGACGTACACAGGTGAAAAAATTAAACTAGAAATTCAGGGAATGAGAATAAACTTACTTCCAACAGGATCCCCGCTCCAGCTGACCTTTTCAACATCATCGTTATCATCAAATTCATCCACCAGGATGCTGTTCACTGCACGTTTAGATTCTTTAAGCTAAAAAAATATTACTAGTAAAAATATATATATATTTTTTTTATCTTAAAATAGAATAGTGTGTTATGTGAGGGGATGTGCATTGTTCCTGTGATAGTTGACACAGAAATTTTAATTAAAAGTTAATCTTTGCATATCATTCATAATATTTCTTAGACAATAATCATATCAACAAAATTTGTAATGGTTTCATCTCTAGTCCACAGACAGATGGACTACAAACTGTAAGTGTAGAACTACAAAGTCCATCTTTGTATCATACCGTAAGTGGAACTGAATAAATCAACATGACTGGTACTCTATGTGATATTGTTATATATAATTTTTGTAATATACATATTGTTACACGTGTTGTAATATGAGGAAGAGGAGGTGAAGTGTACCTTTGTAAATTCATCATCTTCATCATCAAAGGTGAAGGCACGATATTTGACACTCTCCCAGTAATCATCATCTTCTTGTTTCATGCGACTCATCTGCACAAGAGTCGAGAAATCAGTGAAATGAGTTTAATGAAGGTAAATGATTGAAATAGGCGGCACGGTGGCTTAGTGGTTTAGCATGTTCTCCTCTCAGCGTTAGGGATTCCGGTTCGAATCCCCATCTGGGTGGAGTTTCCATGTTCTCCCCGTGTCCGCGTGGGTTTCCTCCGGGTTCTCCGGTTTCCTCCCACGGTCCAAAAACATGGATCAAGTCAATTCATTCATTCATTCATTATCTTCCGCTTTATCCTCTATTAGGGTCGCGGGGGGGTTCCCCATGCCCATCCAGGGGAGAACGTCTCAGGCGCTGGGCAGATACACCCAGGACAGGGCACACACACACACACACACACACACACACACACACACACACACAGACACTCTCTATTTGGGGCAATTTTTGAGAAATCAATTCACCTTGACCCATGTTTTTGGACTTTGGGAGGAAACCGGAGAACCCGGAGGAAACCCACGCAGACACAGGGAGAACATGGAAACTCCACCCAGATGGGGATTCGAACCGGGAATGCCTAGCGCTGAGAGGAGAACATGCCAACCTCTAAGCCACCGTGCCGCGGATCAAGTCAATTGAGTTCTCAAAATTGCCCCATATAGAGTGTGTCTGTGTGAGTGAGTGTGTGTCCAGCGATGGATTGGCGCCCTGTCCTGGGTCTATCTGCCCAGCTCCCCTGACCCCCCAGCTCCCCCCCCCCCAGACCCTAATAGAGGATAAAGCGGGAGATAATGAATGAATGAATGAATGAATGAATAATAATGAGCTCTGATGTTTCATCGATGTGGAAGCAGAGGTTTCTGATGAAGGTGTGTGTTTAGTTATTTCAGACAGTTCTGCGATATAAACAGCAGTTCTTATGAAATGTGGAGTTAACGTTGCAGCAGATGTTTTTGATGTTTGTTGGAATAACGAATGAAATCAGTTTTCTCTTCACAGTTTGTTATTTTATGCAACTAGAAGCTTTCCATGTCGCTGCCGCCCAACAAACCAGCCTCTCATGTGTTTTCATGTTTCTCGGGCAGAAGCCGCGCAGATTAAACTGAACTTTAATGTCGGAATCAAAACAACAGAAACATAAACGCTTACAGGCGGCACGGTGGCTTAGTGGTTTAGCATGTTCTCCTCTCAGCGCTAGGGATTCCCGGTTCGAATCCCCATCTGGGTGGAGTTTCCATGTTCTCCCCGTGTCCGCGTGGGTTTCCTCCCGGTTCTCCGGTTTCCTCCCACAGTCCAAAAACATGGGTCAAGGTGAATTGAGTTCTCCAAATTGCCCCATATAGAGTGTGTTTGTGTGAGTGAGTGTGTGCCCAGCGATGGATTGGCGCCCTGTCCTGGGTTTATCTGCCCAGCGCCCGAAACGTTCTCCCCTGGATAGGCATGGGGAACCCCACCGCGACCCTAATAGAGGATAAAGCGGAAGATAATGAATGAATAAAGGCTTACCTTACAAAAGCTGACGCTTAGACAGACATGAAGCGTCACTGCTTTACTTCCTTGTAGCCTCTTGTTCTGGAAGTTCTCAAAATAAAAGTCCTCTCTAAGCGAGAGAACCGTGGATGCTGCAACTAACACATTCATTCATTAATTCATTCATTATCTCCCGCTTTATTCTATTAGTGTCGCGGGGGGGTTCCTCATGCCCATCCAGGGGAGAACGTCTCAGGCGCTGGGCAGATAGACCCAGGACAGGGCGCCAATCCATCGCTGGGCACACACTCACTCACACATACACACTCTATATGGGGCAATTTTGAGAATTCAATTGACTTGATCCATGTTTTTGGACTGTGGGAGGAAACCGGAGAACCCAGAGGAAACCCACGCGGACACGGGGAGAACATGGAAACTCCACCCAGATGGGGATTCGAACCGGGAATCCCTAGCGCTGAGAGGAGAACATGCTAACCACTAAACCACCATGCCACGGTCATCTCCTACACATCCCCCAAAAACCTCCGTTTCATTTACATGTTAAAGAAAGCAGGTCATCAGACAGTGAAGCTGGTTTAGAAACTGTTCTGGGACAAATGGCATATCTCAGATGAATATGTAAAAAGTAAAAAACCTGATTGGTTCTAAGGAGCCAAAGGCGTGACGTCTTTGTCCGACCGGTTTCTAATAATTTAAAGACATTATCTACATACATTTGGTCATTTTGCAGACACTTCAATCCAAAGTGAATTACAAAGCGAGCACAAGGTTGATTAAGGGTTATGAGTCTTCCTCAAGGACCAACATTGGTAACTTTAGTGGACCTGGGACTTGAACCCACACCCATCAGATTGATGCCCAACACACTAACCACAGAGCTACGCCTAAAAAGACAAAGGCTGGTCACATCTCATTTGCAGACCTTTGTCCAAATGTTCATTCTTTATCTATAATCACCTTTACAAAATGAAAATGTGCAAACCATCCATTATTAACATTTGTTCATTTTATCACAAGTTTAGCTTCTCCTACACGTGTGCTCATTTCACTCAACGGATGGGTTAAATCTGTAGGACAGATTCCTCTGTGTGTAAGCATTCATTCATTCATTATCTCCCGCATTATCCTCTATTAGGGTCGCGGTGGGGTTCGCCATGCCCATCCAGGGGAGAACATCTCAGGCGCTGGGCAGATAGACCAGGACAGGGCGCCAATCCATCGCTGGGCACACACTCACTCACACAGACACACTCTATATGGGGCAATTTGGAGAATTCAATTGACTTGATCCATGTTTTTGGACTGTGGGAGGAAAGCGGAGAACCCGGAGGAAACCCACGCAGACACGGGGAGAACATGGAAACTCCACCCAGATGGGGATTCGAACCGGGAATCCCTAGTGCTGAGAGGCGAACGTGCTAACCACCAAGCCACCGTGCCGCCTGTGTGTAAGCACTGCAGGCAAAATAGATCACTTCACTTTACACTTTGCGTGTGTATTTAGATTAACAAACAAGTCTTCAGTAAACTCAAGCTGCTCGCCAAAAAATTCAAGTGCAAAAACGTACCTGATCATTTTTATGTAAAATAATATATAATTATACAGAACTATTACATTCTAACCTGTTTATTAGCTACTTTTTGTAAAACAGTCACCAGTGACAAGTCCTTGTTTCAAAACCGCAGCTGATACTTGTTTGAAAATGTTTAAAATGGCAAAACATTTCTTCGTAGAATAAAGTAGACATGCTGTTCGATGCTCGTTTCATTCAGAACATCCAGCATGAATGATTAAACAGTGTGTTTTGTACCTTTTACTGCATCAGAACACAAGACACGTTTCAGCACCAGACCACATAGTGTTTTGACAACAAAAGCGCCACAGATGCTCTTTTTATTGTTTGTTCAAATTTAAGACCAACAAATCAATAATTACAAAGATTTTCACTTGTGATTTTACTTTGTAAATAAAAGCAGTAGTGTTTTTTTTTTTTTTTACGAGAAAAGTTTGCTTCTGTTACAAGCTGAAAAGTCAAGGGGGGGGGGAGAAAAGTAATGTATAGGACAGATACCACCATCACAAAGAATTTCCAAGGATTAAAACATGTTCATGTGCAAGTTTCATACAGTGTTTCGGAGGAGGGAGGGATGGGGAGGGAATATATCATCATTAGCATGGCTTTAATAAAATGATTGAAATGCTTTAGTGGACAACATCTTGCTGTAACACTAAATGGCACTGAAGGCACCCTGTTGAGAATCGGGAGGAATCAGGCATGCCCGGAGCTCTCGCGTGACGTGACGGACCCATGACGCACGACACACTCACTTTAGAGTTACAATCCTCTGTGTTCCAGAGACTCGCATATGGTCACGTGCTCCTCCACAAAGCAACCGTATAGATGCCAGGGGACTGAACATGGCTGCAGTGAGAATCTTATCACATATTTATTTCTTTATAAAGCACATAAAAGCAGCAGCAGCAGTTTCGGAACAACTAATAAAATCCTATGAATAAGTGTGGTCCTTTAGCTGTTTACAACGCTCTTGTTCTTGTTAAAACCCTTATCTATATGTGAAGTCTCGCTTCTGTTCACTTTAATTTCTTCTTATTTATGAGCAGTGTGTTTCCAGCTAGATATCTTTTTTGTGTCAAACATCTAGGTTAAAACATGTATATTACACAAAGGCTGGATGAAATGCAGAAGTGGAAAAAGAAACAAAACAAAAAATATTAAAAGTGCCCACTAGAGTTTGGCTTAAAATCCCCACAGTCTGGGAGCATCTCTGCCTTTTCTCCTAACTGGTCCGAGGTGACACTCAGACTGGATCAGAAAGTTAACAGTCACTGACCGCTGGTCAGTTGAAAGGCGTTTTCATTACTGAATTAAATAAGGATGTCCTCTGTCTCCATATCTAGAGTTCTCAGTTCCTTCCTACCACCATGTGATGAGTGAATAAGTGTACTGTAAGAATATACATTGTAAAAAACGTTTCCCTCTCGCCTGTAATTTAAAGGAACCAAGTCAACTTCGTAATATGCAGTTCACCGTGATTTCCCCCCCCACAAACTTCTGATATCCTGCCAATTTTAATTTGCTTGACAGCTGTGATCTATACATCTATTTAAGCTGTAAAAGAAGCATGATAAGGAATTTGGCTAAAATAATTTATACACCAATGATTGGACCCTGTTGGCTATGCTCCAGATTAGGGACTTTATACACATCCAGCCGCCAGACATGGCAGGAGCTCAGATCTTTTTTTTTTTTTTTTTTTTTTTTTTAAAGACCCCTTAAATAGATGACGTCTCCGTTCAGCATCTCTGTTCAGTCCAGTTCACTTTCCATGCAGCTGATGAGCGGGAGGATTCAGCTATCTCAACCTTGAAGGTATGCTTAGATATCAGTTGAAAGAGATGAGACTTCAAGTCTTGGCACTTTGTAGCAAGTCCAATCAGAGCATAGAGGAATGGTATGAGAAACTAAAGAGGTGGATGTCAAGTGGGGGGGTGGGTTCTTCTCTCAGCCATCCAGAGTGTGTTCCAAGCCATCCAGCGTGAGCTGACTACGGTGGGGGGAATTGGGGCTCGGGGGGCTGCTGGGGTTTGAGCTGTTGGAGGGAGTGGAGTGTTTGGTGGAGTCCGAGTCAGGCTGCAGAAAAAAACAAAGACAGACAGAGACAAAATATTACCCCAAAATATATTTTTTATCCCAAAGTGCTAATAACATCATAAAACTATACCGTTTAATTCCAATATTCCAGGTTTTATATCGCTCAACCTTTCATAATTGTCACAAATGACCAAGGCATTGTTCATTACTTTGAAGTGGTTTAGGTTGATGGATGGGGTTGTGGTGAGGGTCTTAAACAAACGTAAGAAGTTCGAATACTACATGCATTATACACACACAACTGTATTTATTTTAGTGATCTGGTTTTTTAGTAAAATTACATTTTTCACATTTTAAAAACACCAGTTAAAATGGACCACAATTGGCCTGATACCAAACTTTTATTTCATGCTTGTCTAAAGTACTGGGGGCCTTAACATAGTTCAATATTCAGCATGATGGAAAAAGAACATTAGTGGTTTGCTTGCAACAGCAATAAATCATGTATTAAAAAGCTTTATAAAGGACCAGCTGGACATAATGTAAGTGTAATGTACACCAGCTGAGTGCTTTAATAGAGACACATTAAGCTTCTTTTTGTAACAGTTTTACCTCTCTCTCAAAGTCCTGATCGGGATCTGAGATGTTGCGTGATGACCCGGCTCCTATGAAATCCCCACCTCCTACAGGTTAAAGCAGAATAAATTGAAACATAATTAGTTTGCATATAATGATAGCGCCAAGAATGACTAAGCCCTGTGTAATAGTCAATGTGTGATGAGTGAATGTTCAAGGACCTGAGGCTGTGCGGGTGATGTGAGTTTTACTCCTTTGCTGCCTTGAAATACTAGACAGGGGACGAGGCCTGTCCTTAGATGAATCATCTTGAGCAGAAGGCATCACACTCTGCGGCCGTGAGAAACACAATGAGATACAAGCGGTAATAAAACAGCAGTGATTTTTAAAGCTGTGAGGAATTTTTCACTTCAGCCAGTTAGTTTAATGTAAAAATGTCTTGGGAATAAGAATGCAACCTGACTGTGCACACTGTAGTTCATTAATAACCTTCAGTTCAGAACACAAACTGAATCGGAGGTCTCATTGTCTCTGTGGCCAAGCTATTACATTTCAAAGCCCTGGATACGACGGGGGCAACCTGTCTGTATGATATGAAAATAACAGGAGCGAGGAGGGTGAGGTAAAGGGGTGGGGTGAGAACAGATGGGCAGAGGGAGTGGGGTGCCAGCCTACCCTTCCGAGGGAGGAGGTGGAGGGTGAGGAAGAGGAGGAAGAAAGCTGAGGCAGGCTCTGCTGGGAGGAGGCCTCTTTCTGCAGGTAGAGCCCAGCAGAGGCAGGACTCATGTGATAGACGTGCTCAAAGTTGGTCGGAGGGGAGATCAGGGCGTGGTGTCGAGAGGAGGAGGGGGAGGGAGTCTCGCTGGACTGCTGCCACCCCGACCACAGATCAGAAGCAGAGAGAAAAAAAGAGGAGGGAAGTTGAGAGAAGAAGAAATGCTGGTGGATGGAAGGGGGCATGCTGATCGATAGGAAAACAAGAGACAATGTGAGCTGCGGAAAGAGCCTAAACATCAGAGGGAAAGGATTTGAAGGTGTGGAGTTGGAGGATGAAGAAAAAACTAAAATGAGCAAAAAAAAAATAAATGAAAAAAATTCATGGGGATTTGACGATGTGGTGAAGTTTAGAAACACATGATGCACTGCAGTGGAGTTACAGTGTATTTATAATTAATTTACTTACATCAAGAGGCACACACCCAATCCATATATCATTCAATACTAAATGGATCATCAAGAGATCACTTATTATTTAAATATGTAGTGTTAAAAGACGTTAGCAGCCCTGCTGTATTTGATTTAATAATGGTTTATGATGTTGGTTGCCGTTATTTAAAAAAAATCCAGTTTTCTTTCACGTGCATAACTCAATGTAGAACATGAAAACAGCATGTACATGTGTGAATGTGTGTCATGTTGCTTACTGCTACCGGTTTCAACACTAGACAAACCTGAACAGACCATAACAATAAGACTAAATCGAAATTTTCTGCATGTGACCTTCAGCATTTTCACACTGCATGAAGAGAATAGTTCCTTAACTACAGGTCACATGCTTTCAAACCGTTCAGAATCCTCAACATTTAATGCTTTTGTCATTCAAGAATTTCATACACGTCTCTGTGAACTTACTCGGGTGAACTAATAGTAGGATAAATAACTAATTTTGCTACAATAAAAGCTGAGTGCAGATGCACTCAAAAATCTAAATAGATCTTCTGCATTGTGTGAAATCTGAGGCAGATCAGATCATCCAGCCCAGAACCACCTTTATTTTAATCCCCATAGCAAACCACTCTGCAAATATACTACATTTTCAGTTGGACGTAGACTTTTTCATAAGAATATCTTAATGTAAACCTTCTAATGTGTAAAAGTCATTAAGCTACTACCAGAGGCAGGTCCATAAGAACTTGCATCCCATCTCCGGGGCCCATGTGGGCCACATGGTTGAAGTTAGTGGGGTTGGAGATCAGCTTAGACCTCATCTCAGGGTCTCTAAGCATCTCCCTGTTAGAGAGAGAGAGAGAAAAAGATAAGAAATAAAACAGTATAGTTTATGTAGCCTTAAATCAGACAACAAAACCATAAACATACATATTTTAAATTTAGATCACCTAAACTTTTGCTATTATGGAACTGAACTTGTCGTCACTACCTGAAAAATAAACTTACAGCCAGCATTCCAAAGGAAATGCAATTACAGACACTCACATGTCAATGTGGAGTGTGTTTATTAAATTATAGGCAAAATTTAATTTTATCCAGCCATCATATGACATTGTACATGGAAACAGATTTATAGTGTTCAGCAGATACACTTGGAAAAAGCAACTCACATAAGTACTTTCTTCTCCTCAGCAGATATTTTTTCACATTAATACCAACAGGCTACAGACCAACATAATTAAGCTAAAACCAGTTACAGGAGTTAAAACAGGTGATTAATCAGGTACATACTTATCAATCACATCACTCCTGCAGCTTTAGGCCATCCACTCCACTATAAAGATTTGCATTCAACACCAACGGAGGTGCGATGCCTTATACTTAAATAAGATGTGATCGAGAATGTGACACTTGTGATTATTAGAACCGTAAAAATATCTATTTATTTATGATGATGTGTAATTAAAAAAAGAAAGCATCTACAAAAATAATAGCATACACCTCTCACCTTCTCTGCTGTAACCGCTCCTCTTCAGGAACCTTGAAAAGGAACTTCCTTTTACTGCGTGTCCTCACCATCAGCTTTTTAATGTTATCTGAAGTTTCAGGGATGGTCAGTTCACAGCCCTCTGTAAAAAAAAAAGTGATGCAGAAGGCATGTTGTGATATTAAGATATGACTTTTTTCTCAATGGCAAATAGATGAAGGCAGTAATGTGAAGCTGAAAGTAGGCCTTGCTTTCAGACAGCCTGGTGCTGGTGCTAATGTGTACAATTACCCGCAAGGCGACCCGCCAGCACGAAGTTAAAACAATGTAAATGCGAAGTGTGGGTTCAACATCTGAGTAATTTCTTAACTTAATTATAATTTCTGAAAAAAGCTTTGATTTATTTTCAACAATAAAACAATAGAAAATGTGTTTGTGGGCAAGCAAATGACATAGTACCAACCAAAGGTTTAAGTTCTCATGTGATTTTTCACTGATGAGAAAATGTTAGAACCAGAAAAAACAGTGCTAAAATAAAAGAAGTGAAAGGTATTCAAAGCATAATACATTTTTAATAAAGTATTATAACAGATTGAAATCATAAACCCATGTGGGATTGAACATACCTGGAGCATTGCTGCTGAAGTAGATGAGACGAGGCTGTTCTAAACCCAGCAGATTTAAACTGCCTTCCACATTCAAAGGTCTAATCTAAAGTTAAACACACATACAATCCCAATTTTAGCAAAAAGATGCCTTCCATCACTAAAATCATGACATAGTATATAAAAAAATTTGATAAATTAATAGATTACATATAAAACTAATGTTAAGTTCTGTAATGTTTAACAACTTGCAGCGTATTGCAAGCTCACCCTTCTCAATGAAATCGTTTGGACCCATTCTGTGGTGTGGACATCAAACACGTCTACGCCATAGTCACTGTACACTGTCAGATAGGTGGAGTTAGAGCCTGTAATGAAACATAATGCGTTAGTGGGAATCATAAACCTTTATAGTAATTCATCAGATTTGGTGACAGGTTTATTTAAAGCATGAATATCTTATAAAAAGATAATAAATATCTACATTTATAACACTGAGTATTCTATTTATTTCACATAATGCCATCACATTTTTTAACCTAAATATCAAATGATGAAATTTGCCAAATCTGTGGTAGTTCATTATTATAAATAACATGTTTCAGTTTAAAGAGACAAAATAACAAAATAAACCATGGAATGTAGCTTACTGCAAGCGAGTGGTGTTGCAGGCCACATGAGCTCCTGAGTGCGTGATCGGCGGCCCTGTCCGTCCACGTAAACACCAAGCTGGCTGAAACAAAGCAGCAGCTCGTTTGCGCCAACCTCCATGGCATGCAAAGCATCCAGCGGCTGCTGGGCAAGGAAAGCGAGCGATGGATCGGTGGGGCTCACGAGGCTCACGGGTGCCACCTCAGACTGCAGGGCCAGCAGCGCAAAACCGGATGGGTAGCCTACACACACTCGCCCACGTACCATGCCCAGCCACTGCACCACACCCGGGGCCTGCACCTCCCACAGACGACGTGCATGAGGTTTGGTACGTGTGATCTCATAGCACAACACTTGCCGCTTGACAGCGGCCATCATGTAGCTGGAGCCACCAGATCGCAACGTGCCCACACTTAAAGCCTGACAGCCTTTCGTTTCGGGCAGCTTCAAGTCAAATGTGGTCTCGGCACCGTCCAGTGCCCCCCACTGGTGCAGGTGCACATGACGGTTACGGCCACACAGCAGCACCACCATTTTCTCTCTGGGGATCGTCTCAATCTGGTAAACCTTTTTGCAGTCAGCAGCGCGCACAATGACTACAGGGGAAAATATTTTACAGTAAATCACAATTCAGTATCATTAAGGCTAAATAATTAGTATTGCCAACACTAAAAGAAAAATAATTTCAAATATAGGATCCTTACCATCCCTGGTGACTTCAACCACAAACAAACCCTCTTCTGTGCCTAGTGCAATTCGCTCCCGATCTATTAAAAGAAGAAAAATAAAATACTTAATGGCATAAATTTTAATATTGAGTAATGCTAGGTCACCAGATTCATCTAGTATGGTCTGTATTTACATTTTTTTACAGACGTCATGCATCCAAAGTAAATGTCATAACAAACATAACAACAAGTGTGATAGATGAGTCAAAAACATCAGCGTACTGACCGATGATGGCTGCAGACAAAGTGGATTTAATGGCAGGCAGGTTGCTGTCGTACGCCTCGTGCAGGACATGCACCACACGATTCTTTAAACGGTTCTTGGCCAAGATGCTTTGTAAGCCTTCCAAGATGCCTACCCACTTCCTCTTCTCAGTCTCACTCTCAGCCAGGATCAGCAGAGACACTGCCCGTACCGGTGAACCCAGTGTGGAGGATGTTACCTAAACATGGTACAACCAGACAAAGGCTTTATTTCATACATTTACTGTATTAACCATAAAATAACAAACAGAACCGCTTCTTTAAATGGACCTACTCTGAATATGCAGGGAATGTCTTTCCGTGTGGCATGAATCACATCTGAAGCCAACACAGAGCTGACAGAGAAATCTTCATCTCTGAGGAAAAGAGAAGAGGAAAAAGGATTTCAGCCGAACATCTTTGATAAAAGACAGAAATATCACATTTCTAGGTTCAAATATACAATATGGACAAAAGTAAAATAAAAAAAGTATTATCAGAAAAGTGGAAGTTGGAATTTTTTGCATCATTCCCCATTAACTGAATGCCAACCCCTCAGTTTCATCTAATAGTGCACAATTCAATTTAAACTAGTGCCACCTTTATCAACTACATAACAGAAATGTGCCATATTGACCTCATACAGGGTAAAACAGTTGCAAGAGTTCCTACTCTATGGCAATATCCCCAGCAAAATCTGCTTAGTACTTCAAAATCAGAAATAAAAAGATATCCAGCAGATAAAACGGACCTGAGATCGAGGACTTGGCTGGCTACAACACCAGGCTGAGTGGACTTTCCTTCAGGAACTTCATAAAGGAAAAGTTTACAGTCACACACTACAGCGTACGCTCTCTGCCAACCCTTTTTCACTCCTGTCGGTTTTGGGATCTAAGAATGTAACAGAAATAAATACACAGCCTTATTTCAATATATCAGATAAACAGGGATTTTAGAAAATACTTAAATAACTCCAAAATAACATTGAGCTGTCTGTATTCTTCCTTAGTTACATGCACCAGGCACTTTATTAGAACAACCCACATACTTCTCCAATGATTGAATCATATAATCATGTGGCAACAGTGTAATGCATGCAATTAAGATACAAAAAATATTCACTGTATCCATGAGATTTAAACTGAGAACTGCTCATGAGATCTGAATGACTTTGAAGCATGGCATGGTTGTTAATTTGTGATATAATTTGCTGCACAGTTTGGGACACTGAAGATCTGATTTGGTCACTTGTTAAAGAAGTCATTAATTATTTTTACCTGCTTCTTAAGTCCGATTTAATGTCTGCAATGTGGATACTCACCCTGACAAAGCCCTTGTACGCCGTTCCAATTCCTCTCTGCACATCAATACCCAGCGGCCTTTTGGCCTGCTCTGGTGGAATTGGACACACCTGAGGGGCATTGTCCTTACACGACACGTGACAGATGAATGAACAAACTATAGAAATGAAGAACCAAAAATATGATCAGAACATAAAACTACAAATATTTGATTAAGGCTGATAGGCAAGATTATTTCACAGCGAATATGCTTTAATTTCATCATTTTAACACGATCTGATGAAATTCATTTTTTCCTATATCCAAATAAAATTATTCCATACATAATTTAGGCAAAATCCTTCATTTAATAATTTTTATCCAAACAGATATCTTTAGTGTAATTCACTGACCCTCGCAGGCATAGCCCTGCCTGATCAGGCCCACCATCAGAGAGGTGCAGTGGGTGCACTGAGTAGGACTTGAGAAGGTCTTAATGCTCAGCTGGTGAGCTTTAGGCTGTGGAAACAAAGAGCAACAGAAATCGATCATTTAACCAAAACAATGCAAATAAACCCTACAAACTCTGCAAATCTCTACAATGTATGTTCATAACACCTTGTACCTTTGGTGCTGTGAGAATAGATGACTGGTAAACTGGTGATGGGGTGGTCGATGGGGTGGCAACTGGAGGTTTTACTGGCTCCTGAAAATAAAAAGAGTAATGCTGATTACCAAATTGCTGATTTATCTCAGTTTGAGAAGTTATTTATGGGTTTGTGACTGATCAAAAAGTCTTTATTATTACAAAATGTAATTAAAGCAGTTAGGTGCAATGTGAGAAGAAACAAAAAGTGGACACACTTCCTGCTCTGAAGCTGGTGAAGGGGAGGAAGGAGGACCATCTGCTTTTTGAGGCATGACATCGGTTTCACTTACTGAGCTAGTCTGTAAATTGAATGAAGAGTACACACATAATAGATGTTATTACAACTAAACTGCTTCACACTATTGTTAGTTATCAAGAAGTTAAATGTCATACTGACAGTTTATGTTAGAAGATAAGTAAAATAGCTTATAGGCATCATGTTGTATCACACGCTTATCCTTGATATCTGTACCAGTTGTCACATTGTGGTTAGATTTTATTTACAATAAATGTGCAATCAGCTGCATTTGCAATATGTTACCAGCATTATCAAAGACATTTAAATGCTTAAAAAATATTTTTGTACAACACAAAGTCAGACGTCATCAACAACTTGCCTGGACCGGCAACTCCTTTAAAGCCCAGTGACTGAGCCAGAAAAAGCATTTTGGAAATGTCCCACACTGAGTCATTCAGAACATTTTAACGTTATGTGGGTTTTATTGTCACACATTCAAAATAAACAGTCTAAGAAAAAAAAATCTCCATCAATTCCCCAAACAAGACAAATCATATATGTAAAGAAGAAATATATATATAATCTGGATGATAATTAGATTATATTGACAAAAACAACGTCTTAATAAACCACCCATGACTTGTAATGGGCTTTGTATAAAAAAAAAAATCATTAATGCACCAAGGCCGTATTGTTCATGGGAAAGTGAAGCAGTGCTTCATGGGATGAATGACATTAGTCTTTAAGAGAGTTAGAAGACACAAGGAGATGCTAGTACGATTAATGCTAACGTAAGGATACTAAATCCAAAAAAACACACTCTATGCGCAGGCTAGCTAACCTTTAGCACCTACAATAACATGGCGCTACTGGGTACTGGGACTGGGAACATTCAGGAGAACATAGTCAGCATTCAAAAAGATCTATACTGCAACAAATACAAATTTGTGTCAAAAAATATCAATATCCGAGTGATTACTATTATTATGTATAGAATTAAAACCGTAATAAGCGATAAAGTCAGTCAGTATGTGCAGAGATAAATAGAAACTTTTTGTCTGCTGACGTTTTCTCTCTGAGGCAGGTTTGATGCGGTGGAGCTCTAAACAGCCAACTTACTTCATCCCAAAACGCAAGTAGAGATGATGCAGATGAAGAAGAGACAGAGTCCTTTTTTTAGGAATGGAGGGACAGAAATAAAGTTACATTACATTAGATAATTTAGCACGTAGCTTTCAGCCAAACCGACTTTTTACTTCAACTTGACGATTGAGGTCAGGACACTGGGGGATCTTGATACATCACACCTGGTGTGATAAGGGACCCCCATTTTGGTAACGTCAATGGACCTGGGATTTGAATCTATAACCTTTAGATTGACAGCCCAATATCCTAGCCACCGAGCTACCACACCAATCATACAGTCTCATATTAATGCTGAACTGCATTAATATTAATATTTTGGTCACAAAAAAAAATACCAATAAAAAAACAAAACAGGTATTGTTAACAAGTGTAATGTGGAAGTTCATTCCACTCATTCCAATCTCCCCATAATGGGATCACCACTGGAGCATTTAAGGTTTTGGTTGAGAAGGAATGTTTAGTTCACCGTCATGGCTGGCAGGTGATTCTCTCTTTGTAAATATAAGCCTTGTGAGATGTGTGAGAAATGTAATGTGACGATACTTGGTCATTAGCTCGTCCTGCAGTTTATTATGCACCGCACGTTCAAGAGCTGCATGTAACTAGAACCTGAATCTGTTCATTCTTACAGCACAGATTTCTCCAAAGACATATGTTTGAAAGTTCTGACTGTAACCGCTTACAATTAAAACAATGCAGGAATCAATGAACACCGCATTAAATATTTAATGGTACAACAGAACGGTCCCTGAATACCTTTAGGAAAGTATTGATAATGTTAAAATAAGGAGGGTGAAGATTATTGATATTAAACAATAGGCTTGTTAAGGTTGGATAATGCAGAAGGAGACACATGTATACTATTAAAAAGACTCACTCTGAAATTAAGATCATGGGCCAGAGGAGAAGTGTTGAAATATTCAAAGATGGAGTCCTGGAAGTCTGGAAGCTTTAAACCTACAGGAGGGAAATAAGAGCTTGAGAAAATGTTAAGAGTCCTCACTAAAGAGGTCAAACATTTTTCTTGTTTGGTATAATAATGGCACCCCCCACCATTTGCGTCCTGCCATGTACTTTTCATGCATGAATTTTGTGTCATCTTTGTTTAAAGCTCAACATAATAATAATAATAATAATAATAATAATAATAATGTGACATCTAAGGGCAATAACATGATCAGAGTTCCCCGGTCACCTCGATCAGAGCGATAACGGCTCTCCTCCAAATCCTTCTTCAAACCATCAAGCTGATCCTCAAGCTCCTGGTTCTTCGCCTCACCATCTTTAAGTTTGCTGTCAGACAGATGAAGAGGTAAGAGCCACATCAAATAAAACAGAGTTTAAATTGCAGTGGACGTTTGTAAAATTCTCCAAAATTAACGGTTTTGATCTACTGACTTTTCCAAAGAGATGTTGGCTGCCTTGATCTTGCGCAGCTCTTCCTGAACCAGTTGCTTGGCTCTGATTTCAGCATCCAGAGCTGACTGCAGCTCCAAACGAGCCGACATGTCCAGCTTCTGGCTGCGACGCACTTTCCACAGGGGATCCTGATGGAAAGTTTTCCAGTTGTTAGTTTTTCCATTTGTTTAATATCTGTACATAGCTGTCCTACATTGTTGTTGCTGCCTGGCCGCTCAAGGAGGATGAGTCCCCCCAACCTTGGGTCCTCCCAAGGCTTCTTCCTTGAATAACAACATAAAAGGGAGTTTTTTCTTGCCACTGTCGCTTCGGCTTGCTCTTTGGGGGTTTAAAGGCTTTTCATTCTGTAAAGCTGCTTTGTGACAATGTATTGTTGTAAAAAGCGCTATATAAATAAATAACTTGAACTTAACTTGAACTTGACGAGCAAGAAAGACAAGACAAGGTGTAATATCCAAAAAAAAGTATATCTTTGACAGCTGTGGATTGAGAAAATCCATTTTTTATAGTTTGATTGTTTCCCTTTTTTTTTTAAATGACACACTAACAGTGGCTTATTAACATCTCTGAGTGATCTCTTTCTTCACTTACAACAGAAACATGTCAGGTCTCTAAACAGTTTCAATTAGATTGGCAATTTTTAGGCACCAGGGCACACTTTGCCTGCTCTTAATTATATTAGCGAACCTTGTTACAGTGCTATTACTCTGTGGAGTTGGAGAGAAAATTAGAAAGCAAGAGCATGAACAAGAGAAGCCTGGAAGCAAATGACAGGAGAGGGTAAGCAGGGGGAAAATAATAAGGAAATGATGTTACAGATGTCATGTAGCAGAATTCTTTTCTGCTGGTTTAATGACACACTACATAGTAAAGAGCATATTACTTTTGTGAATACAGGGTACATACACATACCAAGTATGCAGTATGAGCTCATTTTCACACAGACTAAATACATAAACACCTTGCTACCTCCAATCAGCACTCAAAGTCTGGATGTTGATGTAATATAAAACCAAAGCATGAGGAAGCAGGTCCTCGATAACAGATGTACTACTTTCAGGGTGTAAAAAAAAACAAAAAAAAACACTGTGCTACATACATGTATAAGCAAATGTAGAAAAACTGTAAAAAGAACAAGTTAAAAAGCTTTAAAGGCCACAAAGATAAAGAAGCAAGTAAAAAAACACTACGCAAATGGTTTTACCTGGTGTCTAGATCCAAGGCTGGAACTGCGCAGTGACTCCAGTTCTTCTGTCATCTTTGAGGCCAATGCTTGCAGGTAGCCACGGGCATCCTTTTCATCACTTACCCTGCATGTGCCCATGCCAACATGCACGCACGCACACACACACACGCATAGTATTGCATTTATTATTAAATATTAATTGCAGCACCACAATAAGAGAGAGTTAAACATTAGGAACACATATCTGTCTTATATTTACACTGTTATAAATTAAGCACATCACTGGAGCTGTTGGATGTACAAGTCTGATGCACACACACAGACGCACACACACAGGTAAACTCCTTCGTATGTTGTCATAGAAAAGGCCATCTACTACACAAAAGAATTACAGAACCGATAATAACTCCAAAAGTCTCCTCACCACTGAATGATCTCTGCGATTTGAGCCTCCCAATGTGCAACGCTCTCTTTTTTTGAGGCCAGGTCCTGCAGCTCATCCTCCAGCTGCCGATTCTGGGCTGTCAGTTTATCCACAAATGTGCACAACTGCATGGAAAGACCCCAGAGTCAAAGGTCAGTACTCAGACATGACCAGTATTGACCAAGGGCCCTTATTAGTGCACGTGCCCATTCATCACCACAAACTTACCCTATCAGTTTCAGAGGTCAGCTTGCGGTTTTCCTCGGTCAGGAGGTTACGCTCTCGCTCAGATTTCTCCCTCACAGCTCCCATCGCCTCATCTATTTCAATTTGCCTGTCAATACAGTAAAAAAATAGCTCCAAACATGAGTTTTTGGGAGGTTTCTGGTAAACCAAGACCTGGGTAACATGAACACAAAGTTTATGCATTTGCATTTAACAGAAAGGATTTCACATTGTTTTTGATAGATTCAAATTATTAATAACTTTGAGTACAACTTTCGCTACGTTAGCCTCTTAACCTCAACGGTTCCACTGTACCTTACATTGACAAAAGCACATATACATTACACCCACAGGAGACCAGATAGTCAGAAGAACCTTGTTTCATTCAGCCTGATGCTGATACATGCACTTGTTTATAAAAGGGCATTACTGATAATTGATAGAATGCACTCGTACCGCTCCCTGTTGGCTTTTTCCAGCTTGTCCTTGAGCACAAGCAGCTCTTTTTGTAGCGAAAGCTGCTGGCTTTCAGAATCACGCAGCTCCTTACGCAGATTCTTCAGCTCTGTACTATGACCGGCATCACGCCTCACAAGCTCTTCCTCATAGAACAGCACCTTCTTATCCAGCTCAGACTTCAGCTTAGTCAGTTCCTGCTGGGTCTCTGCACTGATTCCGGAGGCCCGACCTGTGCCCTGCTTTACCTACGAGACGGAAGGAAAAATGAAAGAGAAACAGATGTGAGGGACAGAAGAGGAAAGCTGGAGTTGGAACCAAACAGCCTGAAAGGGGCTTATGGATTTAACACCTTCCCAAAAAATTGTTTTGCCTTTTCATTTTCATGCTGAATTTTTACGGCCGTATCTTAATAACACAAAGTTAAAAGTATGGCAGTGAAACAACGCACCAAAATCCACTTTCTGACAAGCTTAACTTCTATTGTTGATTGTGGCTTCGCCTCTTGCTATGAACTTAGACTGGTTGTTAAGAACAGTTTAAGAACCAATCAGAGACCCAATAATAGCTCCGTTAAGGTTTTCTTATGGAATGATGTGAACCATTTTGGGAACTAGTAGTGGAAAAGAGCTATACTTAAAGTGATGAGGAAAATCTGAGAGGTAAAGCGTGGGGGAAATGTAAAGAAGGAAAACCTCAAGAGAAAGACATTGATTTAGAGGAAACGACACACTCTTTATCCAGCTGTGTACTGTTCTTCCAGCCAAAAGCAATAACAGACAAACTCAAGAAAAACAACAGAGCCAAAAATAAACAGGCAGGATATCCCCTCGTCTGGAGCGAGAGGATAAAGCAGGATGATATAAAGAAGAGTTGGGAGAGAGAGAAAGAAAGAAAAATGAATAATTGGCCACCTGGAAGAAAGTTGAATTAAACCCACTGGGAAGACAACTGGATTTAGAAAAGTAGAAAGAAACAGAAAAAAATAATAATACACAACAGAGGAAAGAACCAGGGAGACGGAGAGGATGCACAAACCCAGAACAATGACAAAGGAACGAGACGGCGTGTGGAACGACCTCTGACCTTTAGTGTCTCCAGCTCACTCTCCAGTTGTTTGGAGTAAACTTCACTGTGCTCACGTAGTTTTTTCTCCTTTGAAGCGTCGGCACAGGCATCTTCCAGCTGAGCCTCCAGCTAGAAACACCCACAAAACCATGGAACAGCACCGTGATGAATCAAACTCGAGTTCTCAGCCATGCATTCAACGTGGCCAGCAGAGAAAAATCAGTATTTACTCGCACATTTCACTTTACTTTACATTTTACTTGTGACGACGTTTCCTGCATGTTTTCACAGTAACGGTTAATGTCTTTGCTGAAACATTCTAAAGACTCTCAATGGGGTTCAGGTCTGGACTCTGGTGGCAAATCCATGTGTGAAAATGATGTCTCATGCTCGAACCACTTGTTCACAATTTAGCCTGATGAATACGCACACTGTCACCTAACATGCAGGCAGTAACCTTTTTTTGCCAAGCAATGTAGATTACAATACAAGGCTGGTTTTACAATTAAATAAAAAATGTAAAATATTTATTCATGAAGCATTTTTAGAAACAATAGAAACAAATTGTAGAATAATAACATCTCTCCTGTGGAGAATCATGGATGATGTGATAATAATTAAAAGCAGTCTTGGATTTTTATCCTCAGCACAAATGACTAAACAGCTCGTTTATTTTTCACTCTAATTTTAGGAAACAATTATGACTCTAAGCATTGTTCCTCTTAAAGTTTCACCCTGCTGGCACTATGAAAAGGTGACGATGTGTTTTTCCTGGTATTGTGTCAGCTTTTGTTAACGGCTGTCCTGCTGTACTTGGTCCAGAGCCAATAAACTGCTACATTAGTTAAGCAAAGACCTTCCGTCTGGCTTATGTTCACACTTCATCTATTCCCAAGAAGTAAGCAGGTAAAAGTGCATGTGTTAAACAGCATGCACGCTGCCCATCTGACTCTGGTTAGACATTTAATGTGGGTCAGAAACGAGGCTTCGAGAGAGTGGGGGACGAGTGAGACATTCCCAACTTTGCCCCTGGAGATACGAGTTGCTGACTTTAAGCTCTATTTTTTCTCCATGCTACTGTTGGGTCACTAAGAAGAGCCAAAAATGCAGTGCATTCCAGAGTCTTGCTTTTTGTCAGTGTTGCCCCGGGGGAATTTTTGTATTATGCTGAGTTATAAATAATGCAGGACTAAACATGGCGGTAATGGTCCAGTAAAAAGGCCATGTACCAGGATATCTCACTTTTTCCTGCATCATTAAAGAATCCCGTTTAAACTTCTTTAATCCATAAATAACTCATGATCGTTAATCCAAGGCTGCCAGATCGGCAATTTCTTTACCTTTCAGTTACAACAAACAGCTTTTAAATTAAAGCTTGTAAACATAAACACAAACAGATCCAAATGTTTAACGAAGTTATTCACAAAAATTTTAAAACATTTGCAGGTAGCCAATCAGATCACTAGAGTGGAAATGACTGTGAGTGGTTAAACAATGCTTGCAGAAGAGGCGGGGCTTGTAAGGTCTGTCATCAAGTCTAATACGGCAGTATAAATATAACAAATAACCGTACAGATACTTATAGTTGCTTACAGTGTGTATAACTCTAATCATTTTGTAAGCAAACTGTACCAAACTAATAGTTCCAATCTATATCAATTATTATTAATACTAAAATACAATTCAGTCATGCCTCACCTCTTTACGGGCCTTCTCGGTCTTACGGATATCCTGACGCATGGTGTCTAGCTTTTGTAAGAGCACATCCATCTCCTCCTCCTTGTCGCGGAGTTGCCGTGAGAGCCGCTGCTTGTGCGAGCGCAGCTCGGCCATGCGCTCGTTCTGGTCCGAGAACTCCTGCATCGCCAGCTTCCGCTGTTGGTGAGCGTCCTTCAGCTCCTTCGTCTGGGACTTCAGACGCTCCAGAGAATCCACCAGTTGCTGGGGATGCAGAGAGGTCAAGAAGGTAAATAACAGATGAAAGGGACAAGGACGCAGTGCAAGAGGAGAAGGAGGTATGCATGGAAGAAAGTGTGCATGAATGCCCTGGCAGCCTCCGAGAGACGAGTAAAAAAGGAGGCTGAGTGAGAATAGAAATCGTCAAGAGAATTGGGAGCTCGATGCTGAAAGGCCGTGCTTCAGATAATGATTCAATTATCTTTCCGCTGCAGCGTTGCTTTTAAAGACAGGGGACAAGCCTTATATCAAAACGAACTTTACCTTAATAGGAAATAAGTTTTGCTTAATTATATAAAAAAAAATGCAATGTCGTAAAGGTTTGACCCTGCATGCAAGCTGTTCATTATTTATATTCAACTTAAAATCTCATGAATCAGGAAAGTGATTGGCATTATGGCGTATGTATTAGTTTATCTCATTACCTTCCGCCTAATACAAACTAGGGTCGGGGGTGGGGGGGGGTGTTCCCCCATGCTCATCCAGGGAATGAAACTGAAGATGGAGATCGTTTTAATGTTTATGATTTTAAACTTAAGCTCCCTGTAAAAAAAAAAAAAAAAAACAAAAAAAAAAAAAAACTGAGGCCAGTTCGAATGGGTTTGGTTTGAATAAACGTCAGTCTTCTCGAGCTCGTCTACCTTATGGATGTCTTCTTTCTCTTGCCTGAGGGCTTTGACTTGCTTGTCCAGAGCTTTGAGTTTGGTGGAGGAACTTTCATAGTCCTGCCGTAGAGTCACCGCTTCCTCCAGTTGGTGTTCCAGTCTGTCAGAGTCTGAGAAAAAATAAAACACCACTCATGCTTTGACTCACTCTCCAGGATACAGAAAGCTCAACCTTTAATCATCAGCACTGATGATTCAAAAATAAGTTCATGCTTCATTATCCTATAAGGAACAATGTTCTCACAGGCCACCCAAGAACATGGTGAACAACTCAACCTCAATCGCTTTAGTCATGAAGTAAATGCTTAATGACGTGTCACTTGGGATGGGTTCTCCCCATGTCCATGTGGGTTTTCACCGATTTCCTCCCACAGACCAAAAACATAGATTCAAGGTAAATTGGCTGCTCTAAATTGCCCCTATAGAGAGTGAGCGAAGTGTGTGCCTGGTGATAGACTGGTGCCGTGTCTGAGTGTATCTGCCCAGTGCCCGAAACGTTCTCTCCTGGGTGGACATGGGGAACCCCCCGAGACCCTAGTATAGGATTCAGCGTGAGATGATGGATGGATGGAACATGTCACTTGTTATGGTTATGATGTAATTATATTTAAGAACACCGTTTACCTGCTAGTTTCTTTTTCAGACGCTCGAGCTCTTCGTTAAGCTTTTTTATCTCTTTATCGCGACCCAGGGTGCTCGTACCACGGCCTGAGCCGTGAAGCGACTGTGCAGCTTGTGTGGATTCTTAAAACAAGGTTTTTGAACATTGGTTAAAACCATTAAAATTGAAAGAGCAGAGAGAACAAGACGTTTGAAGGATTCAGGGGGCCGGGGTAATGACGTACCCTGCAGTTTGCGGTTGAGCTCCTGTTTCTCCTGCTCCAGCGAGCGGATCCGCATTTCAAAAGCCTCCAGCTGCAGGCTGCCATCCTTATCACGGTGCAGCTCCTCTCCCGAGCCTCCATCAGCCAAAGCTGCCAGCCGAAGCCGACCTCGGTCAGAGAAACAGCTCTCTGTGGTGTAAGTGAAGCCCACGAAGGGAAGGTGCTGTCCTGTGAAGCCAGTGTGAGAAATGGGAGGAGCAATGTCCTGCAAAGGATGGAAAACATTGATTAGAGTTCCATTTGGTCTGTTCTGACTATTTAAATCACACCTATAATTTTTGCTCACATGTCATGAGCACAAATCTCATTGTTAAGTGTTAAGTCCGTTAAGTGTTTCAGTTGCTAAATGAAAGTAAAGTTAATGCTTCAATCTCGGGAACAAAAAATAAATCAATAAATAAATTAAAACAACCTTTAGTCAGTTTGTTCATTATAAAAACTATATACATTAGTCTTTTATATACACATTTGTTTTTTATAAAATAATGTGTATATAATGTCTTTGTTTTGTTTTCAGTATTAAACACTACATTTATTCACTATGTGTTTTATGTATTT
This sequence comes from Corydoras sp. C115, assembly GCA_019802505.1. NCBI lineage: Eukaryota > Metazoa > Chordata > Actinopteri > Siluriformes > Callichthyidae > Corydoras > Corydoras sp. C115. Next base: position 830,279 of record JAFMOC010000054.1, on the reverse strand, counting down.
TGGAGTCTCTAGAACAAAGTAATTGGATTGTCATTAATTTAACAGGAAACGGGTGCTTCAGTTTCAGATTTCATGCAGACGGACCAGCAACGAGGTTCCACTGTGCATGCTTGTTAAAAGGGAAAATATCAAAATATTTAGAACACATCCTAAAATTCTAATAATAAACATCACTCAGTTTATAAGTTAGTACATTTTCATCTTGTTCACCCCTAAATATGAAAGCATCATCACAATGGAACTCATGCTACTGAGCGGAAACTGAGCACGGCTGTGATTTGAGCAAACTAACTCTACTGTGCCGAGGTACAGTATAACAGTATGAGCGTGTGTGTATTAGTGCATGTATACAATAGATCTACAAGCACAGACTTCTTGTAAACTGTTGCCAAGGAACACAAACATGTAGACTGAACTCCCCTCCCGTTCCAGCTGTCCCAGCTCAACTTTGCTTAATCCTTTTCTCAGCTTTATTTTAAAGCACTTTCTGAATGATTACATGTTTATTTCAAAGTCTCTGTGCTGTTATAATCTATACGAGCCCTTTTGTAATGCCACATGCTTAATTATGTTACTAAACTACCCAATATAAAAGCCGAATGAGCTTGCACAATCACCAGAGTGTGCACACGCACCGTTAAACAAGACACTTTAAAATACAACAGGGAAGAGGAGACTAAATTAACAGCCAACCGGGTTTTTTAGGACATCATCATCCACATCGAAGTTAGAGGTGTCAGATGGCGAGCTGACATCAGGAATATAGGGGGCTTCAGTGCTGCGAATGTTCTCCCAGTTGATGCCGGAGAAGAAGGGGTGCTTTTTAAAATCTTCTATGCCATTCTGACCCAGTCTGCTCTCCCTGCTGCATATTAGTCGTTGAATCAGGTCCTTGGCATCTTCTGACACATCTGTGATGTGAGATGGGAACTGGAAACGCTCCTGTAGAGGATAAGAGGAGGCTTACGATGTTACCATCATGAAGGAAAGTCAGAACAATAAAATAACAATTATTTAGGAAAGAGCAGCTTTTAATATAATCTTGAGGGTGATCAGTTATGGTTCCAATGCCTAGATCTTTACTATAATATTAAAACTTGCTAATTATTTTATATTAGCAAGTGTTTCCAGAATCCAGAAATAGATTGTGTTTGCATTAAATATGTTGAGGTAAACCTTAATATTTGCAGATCACAATGCATAGCAATTTTAATAGCCACCTTAACAATAAAACTGTTTAATGACCCCATGACAATGTTGCAACCCCCTGGGGATCCTGTGTCTACATTTTAAAAACCACAGGGTTTATGAATATTAAACATTGGAAACAAAAAAATAGCCAACAGTGAGAAAGTTCAGTCTCTCTGATGCATTCTAAATTCATTTCATTAACTTGATCTGCAAATATTTTACTGTAGTAAAACATGGGATAACGTGGATCCTCAAAACCATGTGAAACCTGTATTCGGTTTCTCTGGGATACAGTGTGTGCTGAACTGAAGTAACATTAAACACATTTCAAATACATGGGTTGGGCTGAACATGATTCACCTTGGTGAATAACAATAAAACAAGGGAGCGAGTTAAACATAAAAATGTCTCTCAACATGAGCTGATCAAACAAAGCAGCTTTATAATGTGTTCCAAACAGGATTTCAATGTCGTTCTAATGACATGTGAAAACAGTGTGAAAGTTAATGTAAACAAAAATAATGTCCGGTTTATTGTTAGTCCATTGATTTGCTGTTGCTAAGCTTCCTTTAATTCACAAAGAAATACATTTTTTAGATACACAGTAAAATAAATGTTTTCCTTTTTCATTGGGTATATGTGTATGCGTATGTATGTATGTGTGTGTGTGTGAGAGCGTGCATATACAGAAAGAAACACTCGAAAGAGGCTCCGAATTCTGTTGTAACTCCTTTTAAGATGAAGCAATCTGAACAAAACAAGATGAAATGTGTTCCTCAGTTTATGGGACTTAAAAAAATAAAAAAAATAGTTTGTTCCTACTACGAAGAGAAGAGGTAGGTGGTGTATATATATATATATATATATATATATATATATATATATATATATATATATATATATATATATATATTATAAGACAATTTCCAGTTTAAAAAAATGAAGCTTAGTCATGAATGCTGCTGTTTTTATAATCTCAATATAAACCATGCAAATGATGTCATTACCAAACCCAGACATTGTGCAATTTCAAAAGAGACAGAGATAAAAAGCTTTGTTTGTTTGGGTTTTGCTTATTTGCACTCACCTCATGATTCATAATCTTGCCATAGGTCTCCACCAGAGACTCAGCGTAAAAGGGCGTCTCCCCGTACAGCATCTCATACATGCAGACACCCAGAGACCACCAGTCACACTCCGGCCCGTACTTCCCCATGCCATCCTCCATCGCCTGCAGGATCTCTGGCGAGATGTAATCTGGAGTTCCCACAGCTACAGATGACTGCACCTGCAGAAAAAGAGACGAGGCACATCTGAAACATTGCATATTGTATAAACCAAAAACATCTAAAAGGAAATTCCCTTATTTACTCTCGCCTTCAATTTTTTTGTTTGAATGTTCTAGAAAAATATAATCATCATAATTTGGTTCATAAGTAAAAATATCTCTGGTACACTTCAGAACTGCCGTTGCATGTTCTCCATTCAACTGTAACAACAGAACGTATTTAAGATGCACAAACTTCACAGATTTGCCGTAAATTTGTTAAATCATGACATCTAGCAAAATTTCACAATATTCCAAAGTTTTTTTTCTGGCTTTGAGTTAAGGTCAACCTCACAATTGAGTGAGTCATATCTCTTTCAGCAGCCAACACCTGTCTCCCGCCCATGTCTTCATGTCTCAATCATGCTTGTGAGCCTCAGGGGACACATTATCTGTCTCGTCCAGTTTCTTCCAGTTACTATTTGTACATTTAAGGAAGATAAGTAAATGAATTAATCACAGAGATGACTACAAAGCTGCAGAACCAGCCGATCTGGTACCCTGCTGTTCCGCATTTCCAAGATTATAAGGTCTCAGTGAACTAAGAATTACATGGGGCTTGCTATAATAATCGATGAGCATCATGGGAGATTAGAATTAAGGTAGATACATACTTTTGACACTTGAGACCACCACTGATTAAGGAAGGTCTTGATTGAACATCGCGTGGCCGATGTAAAAAGCCATTTCCAATGACAGAATCAGGTTGAATGCAACTTGCATTCAAAGTGTAGACTTTCTGATAATATACTATGCTTATAGAAATAAACTGATTTGTTATGTTGTTTATACAATATGCAAAATATCTAGAATATTTAGCAACTACAAATAATTATTCTGTCAGCAGAAAAAATAATAATAAAAACAAAAACACTGTTTAGCTGAATGCATGAAGAGTCTGTGTTGATTTTCTAAGGTAATACTGCGCTTAGTCGACTGGGATGTCACAAAGGTTTAGCGTCCAATAAATATTTTGAAATTGCTGTTTGGAATTAGTTTTTTTTTTTTTGGAAGCCAGAAGCAGTAATATATTCAAACTATATAATTATTATTTTTTTTTTTTTTAAAAGGCACGCTGTGAAAAACAACATTCAGTATTTGGCCAAAAGTTTTATTTTGTTCCGATTTTTGCCAGAGACGTTCCTTTCCATGCATCCCGACAGAAAACACAGTGAAGATGGCCACACAACAGGATCACCCACTTGAGGAAAGGATGAACTATTAAAATAAATTGTAAATTCAAACAGGACGCTGCGGCTTTCACTCGCTCACCGTGCCATCTGGCATCATCTTTAGACAGGAACCAAAGTCAGCCAAGCGGATGTGGCCATTCATGTCAAGCAGCACGTTATCAGGCTTAATGTCCCTAAAAAAAACAACAACAACAAATATTGGAGGTTACATTGTGACTGACAGTATGAACAGAATGAATGAATGAATGAAATAATTGCCTTTAAATACATTCCGAGAACAGTTTGAGCTGAAAACAAGATTTTTTTTAAGAGCTGTTATCGTTTGGTTATGGGATTATTCTTTAAAATAATTAGTCACGTATAATAATTAAGCTAACTGGATGTCAGGCCTCATTAGCTTTCACCTTTAAAAGCAAATCCAGATGACATCAGGCTTCCACAATACTTTTCCAATGTTGACATGTTTTACAGTAGGATTTATTTGTATAATTTTTACGTCTGGACCACAGGGTCAGACTGCTGCATCTTCCAAGCTCTCACTATTTGCTCTGCTGGACATTTCCAGTCTGGCCTGCTATTCAGGGTCAGCACCATTTTGGTTTCAATGACGGAATGTTTTGCAAGAGGAAGTACTTAGGGTGAAAACCCCGATGTTCATGACCAGTTCCGATCTGCCCACCAGTCTGCCTGAAACATGATACAGGTAGAGTTTATTTGACTGTTTATTGTCACTGGCACTAAAAAAGCTGCGGTGAGCAGTCCAGCCCTCTCAAAGTAGGAAGGAAAAGGGACTCAGCTGGAGCGGATAGCAGACCAGAACGAACCATGCCCACTGGGTATCACGGTCAGGAAAAAGCCTCTGTCCCTCTATAGACTAATACCATCTGGTGTGATTTTATTACTCTGTTGAGGTGGATATGCTGCGAGACACACGCTCATTTAAACAAAGACAAGCACTGACAGTCAGATTTAGCCCTTTAGTATAAACAGGTTTAACAAGCCAGTGCCTTTCTACAGCTTCAAGCTTTACTTTCACACACACACACACACACACACACACACACTTTACCTGTGCACATAGTGCTGCTGGTGGATGGAATGAATGGCAAGAACCATCTCTGCTACATAGAACTTGGACATGTCCTCGGGAAGCCGGTCCTCAAACTTACTGAGTAGTGTTAGCAGATCCCCACCCACATAGTAGTCCATTACCAGATACTAGAACAGAACACAATTACACAAACCAGTCATGACAGCTTCCTTTCTTTAAATTAAACATAAAGGTAAAAGGGATTCATTGTGCAGACTGACATTTCTACGACCTGCTCCCAAGTGTGTATAAATTATGAGCTTATAAAAAAAAAATGATAATAATAAATCAGGATCTTATATCCTACTCACTTTATTTTTAAGAACAAAATCATAAACAAGATATATCTACCTTTATATCCCTATGGTGGGACAATAAGGCTTATGTATTTTGAGTGTGTGTGTAATCCCCCCCCCCATTAGCACAGACAGAAGACCATTATTACATTTTTGACCCCACCATACTAAAAGTAACATGAAAGATGAAAGTTATGTAGTTCTGCATTGAAATGAACACAAACTGCAACACTCCGTTTCAGATTTCTGTTGTGTGGAGCTGCAGACACTCACCAGGTAATTATCATCCTGAAAGGCATAATGCAGCGTGGTGATCCACTGGCAGTCTCCATTCACCAGAACGTCTCGCTCCTCTCTGAAGCATGCCGTCTACAAAACATTCAACGGAGAGCAAACAGTCAGACTTTAAAACGTGAAAAATAAAAACATTAGTGCTAATGGACCTTGAATCTTCAACATTACTACTCTGAATTTATTACTGATTAATACTCTGCTCAAGAAATTAAGCTGCCAAAAGAATCAAGCCTTCATTGTGGTTTTGTAATTCATTTAAGACTTTGAAAAACACCTCCAAATGGTGACACATATGCCAATAATAAACATATGTGAGCTCATGTATTAGAAAATGTAGTGGAGTGCTCTGCTCCAAGTCTTCCATTAGCCCAGTTTGGGAAGTTTAAAAATTCTTTCAGAAGCAAACTACACGGACAAAGTATTAGATACAGCCATAAATTACAACTACAGAACCATATATGACAATTCCACATTACACTGTGAGAAAGTGTGTTTCTAAGAAATTTTGCTTAATTACTAAAAAAAAGGTTCTTAATTTTTATTCTTGTTTGTGCCAAGGGTGTTGAATAAGGATGAGGTCAGGCATGGAATCAAAAAGTGATTTAAATTTTTTTTTAAATCACCCTGCAGATTGATGACCGGTTTTAGTAATAAAGCCACTGCTGGACATAACAGCCGGATTAAGGCAGATGGCTGGCTACCAACTTCACACAGCATAACGCATGTTTTTGTAGAAGCTCTGCATGGAGTCTTTCACATCCTAATTCATATCTTGCACGTTTGGCAGCAGTGCCGCCGTTAACAGCCGGCCGAATCCAGACTTCAGCCGACCTGCAGCTTTTCTATTTAAATAGATTTTGTGTAGTTCATATACAACAGTGCACTTTATAGGAGAACAGTACAGAGAATTTAAACTAGAAATGTGCAGCATATCAGATTAATTAACTATAGTTAAAAGACAAATATAATCCAGATGTATATATAAAACCACTGAAATAATTAATTAAATCATCCTCATTTGTCAAAAGTCTTCAGTTTTTGAAGATATGATTAAACTTGATGAAGTTTTGCTTTAGGTTATCATAACTGCGTGTTTCTGCATGATGGGTAACCTTTAATAACACCAGCAACAAGCGTTCCACTGTTTACACTTTACACATGCCACATCATAGAAATGAGAAAACTCATAAATACTGTCATTACAATGTCAGCTCTAATGTCTCTTACGACCCGACAAGTCATGACTTACAGTCTGATTAGCCGATTAGGTCCTCAGCTATTTATGCACCGTTCAGTAAAGACAGAAACCGTACAATTGATTAAAATATTGGGATTGATGTAAGTAATTAAAAGTCAGTATTCACGAAATTATAACCACGTCTTTCACACGTGTTGCCTCTTTACTTTACTGAACTCTGGAAAAAAGACGATACTACATGCACTTAATAATCTGATTAGTGCAACTACTATCGAGGTGCGGTCCAGACTCGCTGGTAACAACTCTCGTGATGCAGCACTGGGAGCCCTGAGGCTGCTGTCAAAGCTTATTTTGCTAAATCTGGGTCAAGATGGAGTGCAAGGATCGAGTCTTCACCTACATTACAGCTTCTACAGTACAGGTCTAGTCACAGACTTAAAGAGGCAAGTGCAGCACTGCTGCTGTTACGAGCGCCCGACACAAAATTGCTCACCCTTCCCAATATCCTCTTCAGAAATACTATGTGATCATGTGATTGAGACTTTTATCCATGAAGAAGCATCTGCATAAAAAGCACAGAAAGCATCTTTACCTCCGCCCTCTTCAGCATCTCCCACTTGTTGAGAATCTTCATGGCATAAATGCGCTCAGTTGATTTCATCTTCACCACAGCAACCTAAAAAAATAATAAATAAATAAAAAAAGTCATTAGGCATTACAAATGCTTAAAAAAAAGAATAAGATAAATTTACATTTGCATCATTTATTCAGCATATTTACGCTTGCCCTAGTTTGCCTAGTGCCACCTGGGAAATAGCACTGCTTATTTATTTTTTATTTGGGTTTGTGGTTGGGGTACGGTTTAACTGCATGAGAAAACATCACTGTGATGCTGCACAATAAACACGGCACAAACTGTCATACTGAAGAGATTTTGCCGTCTTAAATCCATTATCCAATTATCATAAAAATATTTTCAAACCATAATACAAATTGAGTCGTTTTTTTACATATCGACTTCAAAAATGCATTTGAGACTGAGGAACATAAAGACGCTTTGTGTTACTTCGGTAAATGTTCAGTGCTGTGTGTTACAGAGTCCACACTTACAATATTGTATTCTGACAGATGCAGTGAGTGGATTTAATATTAATATCAATGCCAGCACATAATTTCATTGTTTGTTTCTCTCTATTGGCCTCCAGTGGATGCATGTAGCCAGCACAAGGCTTTCATCTCATTGTGGTCACTATAGTCACTATATTTTTCACCAATGCAAAATGGTGAGATGATGTCCCTAGCATGGTCTACAAAGCAAAGAAAACGTCTTTAATGCAAGTAAATGCTCGTATGTCTGTATTGTAAAGGGAAAAGGCAAAGAAGGAAGAGAACGGAGGACAATTCTATTCATCGTTGATTCAGAACTCACTGTTACGAGAAAAATAAGTAGATAAATAGGGATGTAAATAAAACAAGCCATAAAAAGTGACATCAGTGTGTGCTAATTAAGCATGTTATGTATATAACAATTCAATAATTTCTACTTCTGGTTTGTGAAGGTCAGGCACTGCACATTTACCTCACTTTAAATTGCTTACTGCTCCTTTACTGTAGGATGATTCTGACAATGCAAACCCTGCTACAGCCCCACATTACAGCTTGTTCCATCTCACAGGCCACCCAACTCGGTCAATCTCCGCATTTAAAAACGCCAGGAAATACCATGATCCTTTCAATAAAACAATATCCAAAGTACATATTTAATCGAGCTCTGCTCAGCAGACAGAAACTTTGAACCTTGTTGACTGCTGAGATCAGACAAAGCTTAAAATCTCATAACAAGTGAAGAGCACACGGCTGACTTTTAAACACACTGATCATCTCAGTGTCTAATCAACTATGTGCAACGGTGAAACATGACAATAGGACAATGAGTGCAAGTGAAGGTGACTAAACACTTCCTCTGCAAAGCAGCAAGCCAGTGAAAGAAAGGAAGGGACAGGGAGGAGGGGAGGGGTGCCACCGACACTGCTGCCTGGAATGGGGAGTGCCGCACCCTGTGTGGATGAAGAGGGCATGAAATAGAGAGGGATTAAAAATGCTATGCGTGACAGCCGGATGATTCTAATAAACCGCTGCAGGTTACTACGGATATACATTACGATCGAGCGGAGACTGGTGCTGAGGAGATGCCAAATACCTTCAGGGTGCTAATGTGAAATATATATCACAAGTCTCTAAGTTGAAGTCTGGGTAAACCAAACAAATGAGGACATTTAAATGATTTTCTCTTTTTCTGCTGTTATACTTAACAATTTGGCTCATGAATGAGTTTCTTGGTTTTTGGTATGTATTAAAATCACTCAGCTAAACTACAAATAACTCATCAATAAAAACTGTCCTTTCACCAGCATCTGATGGACAGAACCCCTGTGCACTGATGAAGGATTAAAGGATGACTATTAGCAATAATTAAGTAATTATTTAATTGGCAATCGTACCATTAAAAGCTGTAATTATCTCATGCCTAATAGACAGAGTGTAATTATGGAACTAAACGCGGTGTATATGGTATATTGAGCTGATAAAATGGACTATACCTAAAAACAAAAATGTATTTTTTGACTGGTGTGCATTATACACAGTGTACAGTGGTACAGTTCTTTACTTTGCCTTGCTGCAGACATCACATTATTTTTGTTTACTCACACTAGTGCCAGCAAAAAAAACACTTAACGAACATCAGGTTAATTCATTTTGTGCTGCATCAGCAGAGAACCTGAGGGCATACTGGGAGACTTGCAAGGCAAACTGTGGATAAAGCTTTGGAAGATCAACCATGCTGCACATGCACACTCTCTCTCCATCTCGCTCACCCACACACACGTATCCGCATTTCCACCCACACATTTACACAAAAAGTATGTGAAACAGGTACTTTTAATTTGGATTTCAAAAACTCATCGTCTCATCAGGCAGCTGTTAAACCACACCAGATAACTGACCTCATTATAAAAACAAACCAACCCCAATGTGCTAAGAATCAATGCCTCCTCCCTAAGTGTCTCCTGTCCTCTTTTCATCTCTCCTTTTTTAGACACAGATTTTGACACAGGCAGTTCGCCTGACCTGATTGGAGAGGCACACATGTGCGTGAAAGGTAGGCGTGTGACCAGACTCCTGTTACGCAGCTGCAGGATTGGACAAGTCACGGGCAAACTCCCACAAAAGTCAGAGATCATACTCAGCCACTGCCTGAAAGATCAAAGGCCACTGTTACTGCTGTCAACACCGCGGCTCTGATTTATAAAGGCATAACTTCGGCCTGTAAGTGTCACAGAATGCGGCATGGTATTCTTCACACAGAATATAAAGTCACTTTAATGAATACAGCACAAGTTAAAAAAAAAAAAAACTACTTTGGGACATGTTGCCATCAAATTAAAAAAAAAAAAAAAAAAAATCACAACATTCTATGAAATGGTAAAATGTCTCAGTAAAATGTCTCCGATTTGTTGTTTATTTTACATTAAGAATATAATATGGGTTTGTAAGATTCACAAACCATTGCATTCTGTTTTTATTTACATTTAACACAGCATCCCAACTTTTTTGGAACTAATAAGATGTTTTTGGAATGTAGGAGCAAATCGGAATCCCCAGAGGCAAACCATGCAGGAATAAGGGGGTGGGGTGGGTGGCAGACATATACAGAAAGAACCTTTGTTCACCTCACCTGAAAATTGAACTCATGAACTGTTAGCTTGGGGGCATAAGTTGCAAATGTATGTCATGTACACTATAATAAAAGTTAAATGCAGATTGCTAAATCATTCGACCTTTGGGATTACTTTTTGGTCAAACACAAAATCACATAGAAAAAAAAATCTGTATGTCTGGAATTGTGTGCATTAAGACTTGAAATACTGTAAATTTATCCAATATACACCTAAAAATAATACATGTGTATTTTAAGCTAAAGAATGAATTTATGTCCACGTTACACACATGAATGGAATTGGATGCATCACCTAATTATTATATTCAGTTATATGATTTGGTCTCACCACCACAGGTGGATAAAATAAAGTACCCTGCCATGTATTTTGAACAACTATTGACCTATTGCAGCATGAGTGTACATTAATACACATGGTAAGCTGAATACACAGAGCAGTTTGGTGTTGAAGACTTGACCTCAATCCTTTGCACAAACAAAAGAAGGAGATTGTGAGCCACGTCCCGCCATCCAACATCAGTGTCTGACCTCACAAACTCCCACAGACGTACTCAGAATTATTTGAATAAGATGTTATAAAAGCTCTAGCACGTAATTTGTAATGTCCATAAAAATAGGCTGGGTAAGTTAGGTGTGGGGGAACTTGACTGACCCACACAGAGCCCTGACCATAACACCATCAATCAGTTTTGGGATGAATAAGAAAGTACATTTAGGCTTTTCTAAAAGAATTGGCAGCTATTAAACCACTCACTTCAAAATCTTGAAGAAAAAGAAAAAATTTATATAAGGGTTACAGCTGCAACCAACTTATAATATAGAAAAGGCCTCTCAAGACATCATGGTGAATTATAAGACCTGGTTGATACATTTCATTTTTGTCCATTTCCCTTTGAGTCACAAGATCTCAGTACTTACAAAAATACTTGTAAAGATCCTTCAATTACTCAGTCAACCATTTATTCATTTCAAATCGAGCCCCGACATGCAGCAGCTGCCACTGCGTCATCTTAGGTGTGCATTGCTCTTACAGCACTGACAACGTCAGGTATTATTTAATGTAACTCAACACCTGAGTGCTGCAAGTTATGGGAGTGCCCATTTAAACATGACAGTAAATATGGGTTAAAAAGAGACCTTCAGGTTCCCAAAACATTAATTCAGTCAATCTCAAAGCAGCCTGTCCTGATGAGGGTCATGTGGGTGTTGGAGCAACACTAACAATCTACAATAATATTTTAGCATGTCAACCAAGGGAAAAAAACAGACCTGACAAACACCATCAGGTACTAAAGGACATTCAACATCAGCCGTTAAATAACTAGCAGGTTGCTAAAAAAAACCTATGCTTACATGAAAAGAACATGCAAATGCCACACAAAAAGAACATTAAGCAGTATATCTGGGAAACAACACATTTCTGTCGTGCAAAAACTAAATCTATTACCATATATCTAATTAGATTGATTATTTTGATTATACAAAGATTTACAGTTCGAATTGATTCATAATCATGTTTTATTTTCTTTGCTTATTGTTTGCATCAGTTTTAACTCATCTACTTACTAATGACCTACATGCATTGCTGCATTGACCTGCATTAATGGAAACAGGCCACTAAAATCTTTGCTAGAGATTAAATAAGAGAGGAGCACCTCTTTATATCTATGGAATACTAACACAGCACAATGTTCAAGGGAGACACAGGGAGTAGATGTTTTGGTAGCTGATAAAATACATGATTCAACATTGTGAACCTCCCTCCCCTCTTACTGGGCGTCAGTACCGAACATGGTCAACAGGAAATGCTGTGACTTATCTGGAAATGCATCCTGTAAGGTAACATTAGGCTAAAGGAAATAATAAGCTAAAACTAATAAAGTAATTCCTCTCAATCACATAATCACATTACAGCACGTTTAAGAACACAATAATGAAGAAAATTAATAAATAAGGTTTTGATGCCAGATTCTGGACACTTCATTAGATAAGCTATTCTCAATGTTTCTACTCTTGCTGCTGAGAATAGAGTCTGAAAGTGGTTAAATAACCAAAGAGTTGCAAACCTCCTCTGGAATGAACATCAGAACTAATAAAGTGTGCTGGCAGATTCATGGAATGTAATTTCAACACTGAAAACACAGCTGCATGCAGGCCTTACATCAAAAACTACAATAGCAAGAGTTGGATGGAATATTGTAAAGCACACTGGACTCTGGAGCAAATTACATTTGTTCAGTGGTTTAACAAATTAAACTACACTGTCTGCAAATACCAGAATTTTGTGTGTGCGGCTGCATTGTGCTGACTGTACTGTCTTGTGCAGGAGGATGATGCCTTTTGTGGGGTCAGGTCCCATGATTTAAATGAAGGAAAAATTTTATTGCTTTGGCAAACCCAAGGCATTTTGGACAACTTTTTGGGAATAGGTTCGGAAAGGCCCTTATTTATTTTAGAATACATGTGTAAATGTAAAGTTGGGTACAGAGCACAGGCATACTGAATGGTAGCCCAGTGTCATTTTGTATTACCCACTAGCAAGACAGTTAATGTTCCAGCCTATTTAAAGCTTAAATTTAATATTAAATTTAATATTATTTTGGTTCAGATATCATGTTCCTTTTTCCTATAGCATATCACATTTAGGAACTAAACAGTAACCATGTTTTAAAATGTGTCATTTGATCACAGACGACCTAAATTTCACATCAGACCTGTACAGACAGACAGAAGAAGACGTTTTATGCATTAGTGTTTAAAGCAGTGAAGTTGAGAGCAGCTGGAAACATAAGCCAACTCGGTGTATGTGCTTCAGGCAGCTTTTAATGCACTTGGCACAATCCTGGATCAAATCATCTCAGTTTTAACACGTCGAGTAAAGAGGGAGAACAGACGGAACAAAGTTAACAAGCCAAATGCAAAGACACCAATCAATTATCATCATCATCACCATTGTGAGATGATCTCTCAGGATGAGACAAATCAATTGGGTTTTTTTTGCAATTAATTAGTTGTAAGATCACAACATGGTCACGAGGAAATCATGAGAAAAAAATAATTCTCACATGCCTAGATATATATATATATATATATATATATATATATATATATATATATATATATATATATATATATATATATATATATATATATATATATATATATATATATATATATATATATATAAATAATACAGTTAATTTCTCATGCAATAAGTCAGAAATTACAATTAAAAACTGATAAATATATTTAATTATTACAAAAAGAAGTGATAAACATGGCAGCAACAAGGAGTGAACTTCACTGGTTTAACCCAACAGAGAAACAGTGATGGATGGATTACATCATCTGAGTTTAAACAACAGAGTGTCAGACATTCAGAGGTCTGTGTGTCTCCCTACTAGTTGTAATTGTTTTCTCTGTAATGTTTAGACACTAACTGTAACTGAAAATAATATTTTATAAGGTGTTACAGGATTTTTAGATTCAGCTCAGATTAGAAAAGCAGGGATAAATAACAAAAAAATAAATAAATAGGAGAAAACAACTTGTATAACTTGTATACTTTAAATGAAAGAGCCCACATCCGTAGCACTACAGGCCATGAGTAATCCGGTGACTGAAGGGGTGCTAGTCAGAGCTGACAGACTGCGTGTCTCACAGAACATTATCTGTGAAGGGAAACACTATTTTAGTATCAGTCACTCCTTTGAGACATTCTTCATTTCCTGAGCTTTTCCTGAAAGCTGCACCATCCTGCCTTGCTTCCTATACTACTGCTGCCACCACTGGCATTGTAACACGACAGCTGAAGTCACATGAACATGCGCACATGTTCAGCTACATGGACGGAGCAATTATGGTTATATTTTAATCCACAATTTGGCAGCACGTTGTATATAAACCTGGAGCCAATTTTTAGGAGCCAACATGGTCAGAGTGCAGAACCAACAGCTCTTGTACTCCCGAGCAAAACCTTCTGTCTGGCTCGGACTCGAAAAGAAAGTACAGCAGCACTGCTGCACTAAAACCCCCCTCACTGCATCAGTGTCACTGCGAAACTGTTCTGTGATGGTCCTGACCAATAGAGAAGAGTGAACCAACAGGGAACTAACACAAACAAGAAAACAGATGGACTACAGCCTGTAATTAAAAAACTACAAAGTCCATCTACCAGTATATGGTAAAAAGAGAAAATGCACAATGGAGCAAGAAGTAGAAAATAAAGAAGGAACCTAAATTAGTAAGAACTGTGTCTTGTATGCAAATTAACTCTTCAAACAACAGAAGATGACACACTTCCTCTTGGAAAAGCAACAGAATGCTTTTAGTTTAGTCATGATGGTTAGAATTTTTTTAGTATGACTCAAATATTTTGTAATCGCCTCTATTCTTGGACAGTGGGAGGAAAATCCACATTTAATTTTGGGTTCTTTTTTTTTTTTTTTTTTTTTTTGCAGTTTTTACTCTTGATGGTCGAGTAAAGAGGAAACTAGAAAGGGGTCATCAGTTTCACAAACATAAATGTCTTTGTGTGTTACATTTAAAGCAATTAAAGGGAAGAGAGAGAGACAGAGGGGCAAAGTTGTTTGGCTACAGTGTGAAAGTTGGTGGCATAAGAAAGGCACACTTGTATCATCTCTGGTCTGCTGATCCATCAGCGAGCACAATAATCAATGACATGTTGGTCGTTAATGTTAATAAAATCTGTGTTTGGTTCTGGGAAATCCAGTCTCCACTCCTCTGTATTTCTCGAACCAGACAGACTCATTCAGGAGAGAAGTCAATGATAAATGGTCACATTATTTCATACAGAGGATGGTAAGAGGACAGCGATACACCCATTCCCGATGTTGGGTAACAAGCCATGTGAAAAAGAAGATGAGTGACAGCTGGATGGGTTTGATTTAGACAGGAAAACAAGTGGGTAACCCCATCAACAGCAACAGTACCAGAATGATCTAAGATCAATCACACAATCCTGAACTGTGCATGCTGGAAAAGAAGCAAGTCCCTGTACCCAACGTTGAAAGTAAGATGAGCTGAAATTGCCCTCCTATAAATACAGAGGGGTTTATTTAAGAATGACTGCAATGTATTTATTTTTGAAGAATAAACTACAAATAGTAAGCAGTGAGTTTGAGTCTAATCAGAACTCAGAACACTGAGCCAGTGATTAGGATTTCAGGATATTTGATGGTCTGGTTCTCATCGTAATGTGGCATTTGAAGACAAAAAACAGAAGTCATTTAAAATTCAGGTTAAAAGTTGGGGAGAACAAAAAAAAAAAGTGTTTTTCTAGAAAGGTTTTCTTAAGGAAAGGTTGGAAAGGAAATGCAATACAAAGAGTCAAGACCAAGTTTAATCTGGTGTTATAGTACTTTTCCTTGATGCTAATAGGTTCACATAAAACGATAAGACAGAGCACAGAAAACAAACAAACTGTCTATCCATCCATCAAGATTCAAAAGCTGAGAAAGAGAGAGAGAGAGAGAGAGAGAGAGAGAGAGAGAGAGAGAGAGAGAGAGAGAGAGAGAGAGAGAGAGAGAGAGAGAGAGAGAGAGAGAGAGAGAGAGAGAGAGAGAGAGAGAGAGAGAGAGAGAGAGAGATAGGAGAGAACAAGAATGTGTGCTGTGTAGATGATGGACCTGGGACTCCAAAAGAACATTCCAAAGTTTTAACAAATGATCCATTTCAAACACCCAGATCTGTCCCAGCCCAAAAACAACACAGTAAGGACCCAAGGGGAACTGGCAGGAGGATTAGAAACAAAAAGAAACAAGGCAAAGAAGGTGGAGAGGAAGGAACGGGCTTGGGGCTATAGATAAGGCTTCAGAAAGACTGTTAACCCACTTGTTGTTTCACGATAACTGACAGTTATTGTTGGATACATTGTCATCACATGACTAATGACACAGCAGAATGCATTTTGGATCATAAAAGCATAAGTTACACATCGAAGCCAAACCAGAGTGTATTTAAAAATTTCCTGTTAAGAGTGCGCTGATTTTCCTGCATTCTCATTCTCTCATATGAGAAACACATGGACCGAGTAGACCTGGGACCAGAGCTTAATACAGTACAAGAAAGAAATAGTTCTAGTCTTCTTACCTCTCCAAAGGCGCCCCTGCCAATCACTTTAAGCATCTCAAAGTCATCTCTGTGAAGACGCATCTCCTTCACTGTGGTGGTAAATGGCTTCACTGGAAAGAAAGAAGGAGGGGAGGTATTTTAAAATCAGTAAACATAATTTATAATCACTCATTTATTAAAATCAAATCTTAATAATATATAAATGTGTATTTTTCGGTGATGTTGAGGCACTCTTATGATCTTATGAACCAATTAATTGTCTCATCCTTAATATACACTATCAAATAGTAATGCATCAAATTAATCTCAATGACCGTATTTATTCAATCAGTTTAATTCTCTATACACACACAATTGTAAAGTACAGATGCTAAAATCTACAGGGTTTAATTATATTAGTTTCTTATAGGTTACAATGCAAATAATCAAGCTAGGTCTGGTGCATCCTTCCTCATTTCTCTTACTGATGCTCCTCACTTGCTTTACAGGCCTTGCAGGGGGGCTGTCAGCTTCCCAAGAATTGGCTACGCTGGCTAGTAGCCTTCACCATATGAGGACATGTACGACATATCGTGTACAAAGACGTTTATCACTTCTAAGGCCAGTAACTCCAAACACAGGCCCGCTTTGCCCCACAGCCTTGACCCTTAAAGGGGGATGGGTTTTTAATCCAGTGTGGAAAGAGCATCATCTGCTTTTCACATGGAGATCCACAGCAGGAACCCAGCTCTAAGCATCAGGTATTAAAGTCAGTGTATTACAGCACTAGCAAAGTTTGAGCATTCATACAGGCATGTCTTGTGTAAACTTAAAGCACGACCACCGCTATGCATTTAACTATCAGAGATAAGTGCTGCTTCCCGAAGCAACACTCCGAACATCATTTATTGCTCGGCCTCGATTTGTGTTTAAATGTTATTGCATTTGATTCACTGACAAAACTGGACAAGGCAACTGGCTGCTGCAAATCCAGCCATATAAGGTGATGACTCCTCTGTAACATACTTGCTTTCCTAACTATGATGCAAGTTGGTTGGTGGGGCAGTATAACAGAAGAGTTTAGATGCTGATTGATGATGCCCACCCACTGGGCAAGAGAACACCAGACACAATTTAACACATCACCAATGAATACAGAGATCAACCTGCATGGATACTGAATGCTTTACGGAATGGTAAAGTTGTTGGGGGGGGGGGGTCACTGATGCAGATAAACAAAAAACATATGCTTATATTTATTCTTAAGCTTATTCATTTTAAAACCTTTATTTATTATGTATGATTATAGGCATTGAACAGAGATACTGATACTGCTGGATCAAATTGCATATATTTTTAGCCAATTTTTAAGACACTTCGCACTTTTATTTGGAGTCTGCAGGACTGATTGACATTTTCAAATTGTATAAATGTATTACACTCCAGGTCTCCAGGTCGTTTCCTATAACGCCTCACAAATCACTTGTCTCAGTATCTGTTGAGACACAGCATGTCCAGGTGATATGCTAATTCTAACAGTAAATACCTCAAAACATAGACATTAAGTTACTGTTTAACTAATTTACACTGACTTTAATTATATGAGGAAGCAGATTGGCAAGTTGAAACGTATATACCTTACAGATAAAGGTTTTGGAATGTGCTGCTTAAATGTTAAAATCAGCTCTCATTCAGTCCCATTACCACAGGTCTATAAAACCAAGCTAGAAATATCTTACACAGGAGTTAACCCGTGTCATTTTGTGTCAGTGATTATTTCTTAGCCAATAATCGTACGATCTTTAAAATCTGTAAACGTCTCATCCCTTATATGAACTGTTGAATTTCTTCAACCTGAACTGTACCATCAGGAATAACGTGTCGTTAGAATGTTGTTGTAATAGACTATTTAATTAAACAAAACGTCTAACGAGTCCATGTACGTTTTGAACCTGGTGAACTGGCTTTCAAATGGCTTAAGGCACATACCTTAATGTAATTAAGACAAACCGGTTGATCAAATGAACACGTTATTGAGACCAATCACATTGTTCGCCCTCTTATTGATCATACAGTTAAATTAGGAGCATCTCAGTCTTTCTATGATTTGGCTCAGTGCATTGTCAACATGTACTCCTGTGGTCTTTCCATGAAAACCCTTATTGTAACACTGTTTCTGAATCAGCCTGCCACAGTGACTCGACACCAGGCTGTTCCAACGGAGCCGGGCTCTAAATGAATTCAGTACGGAACCGATCCGACGACATGTCTTACTAAAATGTGTATTTCTATGGCAGTGACATTCGCTTGAGCGTCAGCTTGTTATTACAGTGGAAAGAAACTGAGTGAGTGAGTGACCACAGGATGGAGAATGTTGCTCTATGTTCAGCCTGAACCCACCCACCTCCCAAGTGTACACCAAAATGCATACAGAGCTAAGTGAAGTTTAACAAGTCAGGAAGTGAGAAGGCTTTCTTTGTGCACAGCAGGCCAGTGGGATGAGGAAACGGTCCTTGAAAGTGGGCTTACACAGGCCACACAGTTTTTCCTTTCACGCTGGGTCACAGCCTCAGACGTACAGGGCACTTGCCACAGCTACACTTGAAATAACGTTTATGGGCAATGCTATGCGAGAACTCTCACAAAAGGCCCAGGACATTTTAAATAGGTGGTCAGAACAAAAAGTGACAGTGTACATCAAATGCTACGAATCACAAAAAAGTGATGATTTATTAAACAAACCTTGATTGATAATAAATACAAACTAGTAGATAAAAGGAATAACGAGCATGCTTTAAAAAAATGTAACAACTTTTTTACCTGTAGATGATATTTTACAGATTAAATTATATGAGACGTGCTCATTTAAATAATTGGGAAACCGTTGTCTCTATTGTCTCATGATCCTAATAATTTACTTGACATGCATGCCAGATTTTTTTTTTAAATAAAATATCTGCCGTACGATATTGATATGGAGTCTCAGACTTGTGCAACAAGCTCATACTGATGTCTATTAAATATTGAATGTTGGATACTTTGAAGTTTTGAGATGAATAAATTCATATATTATATAACTATAACACTTTTGTTGTGCAACCCTTTTATAATAAACCATTCTTATCAGTGTTCTAATCAGATGGCAGTCTACTTGGTGATTGCATACAAAATAATGGTAAAGAAAAACAAGACTTCATAATAATATTTTTCTAGAGTAGTAAACAATGGAGTTTATCCTGGCAACAACCACAAACCAGCCCAACCCCACTCCTATTCTTGGCAAGTAAGTACATGGAAGCTGAACTTTTGGGCAAATAACAGATGCAACAAGAGGAAGAGAAGTCCTGCTTCAATGAAACGTATTTATCCAATCTACTTCCCCAGCTTCAGAAAGTGCTCAATACAAGTCCAACAGAGTCGTTTGGATTTCTATTCCCACTTCTGCTTTAACACCAGTTATAAGACGGTCAGTCAATGTGAGCATGGGAGTGGCCCACTGAAGTCCCTTCCCTGAAGTGGGGAAACAATGCTCCAAGAGTCACCACACCTAGGTGATATTCTCAGAGAGCCACTCCCATCAAGTGTCACACTGCAAATGCTTAGCAGTTATTAAATAATAAGAACACTCCCCAGTGATTAGTGACAGAACGGTCCTATTACTGGGACAGACACCAGATTTAAAACCATGAATTTATGGTAAAGCGATAAGGTCATTCTGTTTTTAAGGTAGAGTCACCATTGCAGCTAAATATCAGCTTGTAATCTGTACCACCCATTTAATTTGAAGGCTTTTTTAGCAAACATTAAAGTAAAAGAAGGAAATCAGAGAAACAGTCACACAGTCATTATAAAGACAAGCAATTAGGTGTGTCCCACAGCAATACCAAAAAGATGGCAAGCCTTGAGGCTTTTAGTACACAGGGCAAGCAGACATAAAATGGCTTATTAAACATTGATAGAGATGTCGTGAGGAGGACTGGAGGCTGGTATTAGCGCTTAAGCTGGTGGCGGAAGGTGGAGGGGTGGCCTGGTTGGTAGCAGGAGGTAAAAGCATCAGGGCTCTGCCTAGGGTTAATCTATTATCCTGCACCAGCTGCCACGCACACCCAACCCCCACCAAACCAGCCTTTTACAGGCTGACCCCTAGTCCACCGTCACCAAGAACGCTTGGTATGTTTTTTCAGAACCTGACAGGGTGAGCCAGCAATGCCTTTCCACGAGGTTCATCAACATGGCAGGCAGGACAGAGAGCATTGCCTCCTGTGTTTTTTTGTCAGGGCTCCCTTGAGGAAACCGGATAGCTTACCTCGTAAACCATCTGAGGAATGATGCAGGAATCTCAGAACGAGAGGGTCAGCGGAAGGCTTGTCTTTCAAGTCTTGATCTCTTCTGACACAGGACACGGGTGCAGTCCCTTGAGGACCCCAGACACCATGCCAATGCCATTAAAATGCTCGACTCACTCACATCATCTTATATGAGTTAGGGGGTCAACATGAGACCCAGGGTGAATATAATATCCAGTCGAGCACAGGTGGACTCTCTGGCCAATGTAAATTATTTCCACCTCTTACTGCCAGTGAGGAAACCAAAGTATTTAGACTTAAATTCATTCAATAATTTAGTTGTCAAAAACTATTTGATTAGACAATGCAGCTCTAGATTTTATAAGTGTGTGTGTGTGTGTGTGTGTGTGTGTGTGTGTGTTCTTTATACAAATCCACCATTGCTTTTATTACCACGACATTTGATATGTAGATAGATATAAAAACAACTGCATATTATTCCAGCATAAGACTAACACTCTGCACCAGTCTGGGATGTTAATACTATTTAATTTACAGTGTTAATTAATACAATGCACAAGTTCAAAGCCAACACCGCAATCTGTTTCAATAAGAACTGGGAGAATACAAAAAGTGTCATGTATACAAAAACAGATGAATCACTAAAAAAAGATGTGATGGCTGAATAATGGAGCTGAAGAAAAAAAAATCCCAATCATTAAGAGGGCTTAAATTCAAGATTGTCATTGTTAAATTCAAGATACTGTATGTTAAGAAAAGTTCACTCATCACTTCACCCGCTACATAGCATTTACCACATAATACTCTGACAAGTACCCAAAAGTCAAACACTTTTCAGACACCACATCAAACACTCACATACACAAATAGATAGATATATTTGATAGGACGTCTCTTAATTCAATACACAAACCAATAACACATAGTTACACTATTCACAAAACAGCATTTACACACATGAGACAAATTAACATGGAACAGATCAGAGCAGACATTTTTGTTTAAAGGGAGAGAATGAACCACGAAGGAGGAACCAGCTGAACTGCAGCATTATCAATGATCACAAAACATTGATCAACACTACATGTTCTGGTGATTTGCTGTGGAAAAAATATTTGTCAAAGGATTTCACTGCAATTGTTCAGCTTTTTCACTTAACTTTTGATGTATTTCAAGGCCATTTTCATGCGAATAATTTCAGTTACTGGTAATTTGGTGCATCCCTATACTTTTTAAATGTACACCAGTGGTTCCTGTTGTGATGGGAGAGAACCTCCTCTGAGGTGGAAGCTAATAAAGTCTCTCAAAACAGAATTCTAAAAACAATGAACACGTCTTCCTGCATTGCAGACACACAATAAAAGGATATGTATCCTCAAAACAAACCTACAAAAATGTTCATCTGGTCTAAAAGCACCCACCATCATGCTGCAATACATAGACACAACACAACAGACACATTGTTTAAAAATGATAGATTTAAAAAATGTAAATGTAAAAAATGTAAAAGCTATTCTTCTTCTTCTTAATATAGGACTAATTGCTGCTAATTATATTTTCCAAAGAACATGCTGTATAATTTACATACAGGTCCTTTAATGTTATGATGTAAGCAGAACTGAACACTAATTCAACAGCATTTGTTGCCTTTTAGAAAACCTATTAATACAGATCTTTTTTTTCTTAACCACAAGCACTGATTTAAATGACTTCCGTTTCCATAAAAAGAACTTCTGCTTCCCCTTCTATAGGCCAGAATGCTCAGATGTGACCATGAAAGTCACCCCGAAAAAACCTCCGCAGCTCCTTCATGTTGACCTGAATCATTAATAAATTTAAAATTAGGAAAAAAATGGGACTGGCACTCAAATTAGCAAACCAAAGTTTAATCTCAACAGCACTGTTAACAATCAAGATGAGTCAGAAGATTTTATTATGAACCTCTGAAGGCATGACACAACTTGTTTAGGTCACGTTATTTAACTAACATTTACTCACAGATTGAAAAAAGGTGACAGTTATATATAATATAATCCAGAACTAAAAGTTATCATGATCAACACTGATGCAGACGTCCATGTTCTATTCACTGAGCAAATTCAGATGAACCATCTAGTTCCAATCACAATGTTATGATTCTATTCTAGACACAAGTGTGATTGTGTGTTTCCGTTTGTGTAAACTGACTTGAGTCAATAATAAAAGGAGGGGGCATTATGTTATACTAAAACAAAAAGGCATTTCTAGCTTTACTAAAGATATAAGGTTGGGTTAAACTATTTGTAAAAGGTACGATGTACAGACAAAAGTATTGGGACACGCCTCTTAATCGCTCAATTCAGGTGGCTCATTTAGTCCCATTGTGAGATTGCAAGCCAGGCCCTCTTATCCAACATAATATTTGATCCCACAAATGTGTCTTTGAATGAATGGACAAAACTTCCCACAGACACAACACTAAAATCCCACAGAAAGCCATCCCAGAAATGTGGAAGCATATAAAGCTGCAAAGGGGAACAACTTATATGGGGTTTTATAAATCACTTCTTCTGAGAGTGTAATTTGTAAGTGTGTAAAAGTTTTATTAGTTTATTATACGTATATTTATAAATGCTTTTTTAAAAGTGGACAACACTAACACCCCACACTAGCACCCCACTAGCAACACTAACCCCCACACTAACACAAGGGCTAAAATTATATATATATATATATATATATATATATATATATATATATATATATATATATATATATATATATATATAAAAAAAAATATAAATCTCACACACTCACATGTTCGTTTGTTTTTACACGTGTGGTGTGGTTGCTTAACATAGATTTCTATTCACTTACATTTCTCAGAGACACCCAAACTGTAACCATAAATACTACTATACTTACAATCCCACAATTATGTGAGGTCCCCACATTGTGAGCATTTTGGTTCTGTCTGTCTGTCTATATATACACATGCACACACACACACACACACACTAGACTTGGTTTGCTGAATGTTTTAAAGTTTTACAATTGAATTGCTCATGTCTAATCACATATTTATGGCTGCAGGGAATCAATAATATCACTTTTTTTTTTTTCATTCAGGAGAAAGAACCACATTCAGAAACATTACCCTTCAGACAAAAACTTTTGAACATTAAGGCTTTTCAAACAAGGGTTTTTCACTTCCAGTCACACGCAGTGGAAGTTAGTGGATTCATCTCAAACCACATGCAATCAGTAAACCACTAAATAATTTGTCACAGCAGTAAACAGTGTATTCTCATATTCTAATGAGGCACAACACTGAGTACAGGAATATGCTGTTAGGCGGTAAGCCGAGCATGAGTAAGTGATGCTTTACCACAAAGCATTAAAACAGAACTATTGTTCAGTTACAATGGAAAACAGGAGTGGTACTGGCAAACAGCTTGCACAAAGAGCAAGAGAAAGTGTTCAAGTATGACAGTGAAGCCGCTGTCATTGGACGATGATGCTATGGACGACTCGGGGGGGGGGTATTGTTACTTGTTTAGTAATTATTTTGTCAAACAGATTGCAATTAACTCAAATGTGACTTTTAGTCCAAAATAATGGGTATCAACATGAAGTAGTCGAAGTAGTTGTAGCAAGTAAATCATCTGCGATACTATCAGGTGTTTTCTTTTAACCCCTTTAATCCCAGGCATTCCGAAAACTACCCAGTCAACATCACACACTAGCATTTTCACTGTGTATCCAATAAATAATTTATCCAGTTGTAATGGTTCAAATTTATTTATATATTTGTTCTTATTTCAGCTATTAACATGCAAAAAAAAAAAAAAAAAAAAAAAAAAACTCCCCATAATGATCACAATCAGAAACACCTGCCTGTTATGCACCCCCACCCCACCCCCTTCAGAACTGCTCCTTTGACTACAGACAAAATAAGTCATTATCAAGCTAACTGTCCTGTACATGCCCACCGTCATCACCATTATGTTTCCCCTCTTTTGGAGAAAAGCTGCACGTTATGGTCAATACAGTCCAAAACACACATCATAGGTCAGATAAAGCCACACCCAGTGCTGTATATAGTTACAGTCTGCCATATCTCTTCATATGTCATATACTATTATCCTGTG
Organism: Corydoras sp. C115; assembly: GCA_019802505.1. Classification (NCBI taxonomy): domain Eukaryota; kingdom Metazoa; phylum Chordata; class Actinopteri; order Siluriformes; family Callichthyidae; genus Corydoras; species Corydoras sp. C115. Next base: position 805,442 of record JAFMOC010000054.1, on the reverse strand, counting down.
ATGAAAGAATGGAAAAACAGAGCCCTCCCAGGGCGCATTGGAAAACAGCTGCCGTAGCCCACCACACAGGAACAATGAGAACAATCACCAAAGGCATGAAAGGGTCAGCGGCATTTCTTGATAAAGAACACAGCTTGGATCAAGGTCATAGCCTTTGCAACTTACATCAATTGGTCATGCTTATGTCCCCAAGGGTGCTTTCGAATGGCAGGAATTTATGGCAAGGAACTCTTAACAAAACCACACCCAAGTCTCTTTCTGGATGAGCTCACATCCACAGTACCCAGGTCTCACACGAGGAACAGAAGGATCTAAGTAAGTTTATGTCAACACCGTAACATTGTGAAATTCTTTAAGGGTGTGCAAAAACATACAAAGAAGAACCAAGCGGCTCTTTTACTCACAGCATATCCTCTTACAGTTCAAGATGAAAAGGCTAAGGATTACATTCAACACCTAATAGAGCTTGTATGGACATGATGGGTCGAAATAAAATGTGCTACAGTAGACATGAATGGGCAAAAACTACACCCTCAATCACAGTGCACTAAAGACCAATAAAAAGTCTTCTGTTAAAACAGATTTTAAAAAACAAAGATCAAAACACTTTTGTAGTAACAGCAATGCTGCATATTTGAAATTACACTGAGAGAAAAATATGCTATAAAGACCAAAAGCTCAGAAGAATGTCATGGAAATACCCAAGTTCAACTATCTGTTCTGTTGAGTTCATGAGCTCGGTTTATGAAGTCATGGGTTTGCATTTATAAAGATATTGTGGGGTGACCGGCGTAGAACCCTGCCTTTAACCGAAACAAGCACCTTTTGAGATGAACTGAAAAGTCAACTGTGAGACATAACTTGTAAGCCCAGACTGTACACAGATTTTCTTAAAGCCCAGGTTTCTACAATTCACTCATTTATGATCATTTTGGCTGTTACTCTCATACACACACACAAGCACATAGTAGAACACACTGTTGGGACGGTTGTTTACTTCAGAAAACCTAAATAAACACTTTTCTATGTATCATCATCATCAGCCAGGCTTGAGCGTGGGTTAGTCACAGGGATGTGGAAAACGTAGGTTCTGTTTCTCAATGTATAAAAACAACAGAACTCATGTATGAGGTGGAGCATATGCTAGAAGCTACACTTTAAGCGAGATATAAGGGACCTGAGCAGCTAATCTGTGTCATGCCTGTGGCCTTGTGCCTAGATGCAGAGAGCCAAAGGAGGGGAAGAAGGGGGAAGGGGAGACCGCCTACACATGCCTTGTGCTGGGGGAGGATATTTTCAGGAATGAGTGGAATTCTCTTTAGTCGTGCCATCGCAATATGTCAGGTGATTTCAGTCTCTTAAGGACAACAAGATATTTTAAAGAGACGTCTATTCTGTATGGATCAGCGCAGGAGCGTACACTCACTTGAACCTCTGGGCGAACTGTCCAAGCCGTTATTTGGTCATCTGGAAGGTCCTGTGCAGGACTGTATGCACTATTTGTTTAGAAAGACATTCCTGACAAGCCTGATCCTGACTCCCTATTCTCCATTCTTCTAATGACAGCACAGAAGTTACATCCAATAATATTTTTCCTGCACAATTGTGCTATCTTTAAGTGCACAAAAAAACTTTCAAACTGGAAAAATTCTGCAATAAGGTTTAGAACAGTCTAAAATTAGGGCAGATTTAAATAGACCCTCTTTAGGAATTACAGTCCTGATTGGTATGATTACATCCCATAATAACTGCTTGATTAGATTTAAATCTGGTGACTGGGATGTCAGATAAAGTACACTGAACTCATTGTCAGGCCTATGGAACCAGTGTGAGATGACCCATGTTTTGTCACAAGGGAATGCCGCTGTGTGATGGTAATTTGTGGACGTAAAGGAAAGCACATGATCGTTCAAAATATCTTTGGGCCAAGAACAGGAAGAAAAAAACATTACACCACCACCACCCAGCTCAGGGTTTAATATACACTCATCAAAGGCGTCTCTGATAACAGGTGTTGTAAAGATTGCTTAAACAACTTACTGTAGCCACCCAGACAGCTTATACAAGACACCCCTCTGACCTCTGTCATCAAGGTGTCTCGGACTTTAGAACTCCAACACGTTAATGATTTTACAGTGTTTCTTCTAAATCAAGGAACATGATCAAACTCCCGTTCATCACATAGGTAAATAAAAAACATTTACTAAACTGAACCCACCCCATGAATTCCAGCAATTCAGATTAAATGTAGCTAATTGTTGTAATGAGGCGGTTTGATTTGATTTGACCAAGAATTTAAACAATTTCAATATGAGTCTATTTTGAATGACGAAATTTTTAATGTTCATTAAAACAACATTCAAATATGTTGGCACCACCCACTACAATACAATCACCATAACAACTACTACAACCATCACCACCTCCACAACAACCACAAGCACGACCACAACAACCACCAGCACTGATGCCATTTAAAAAAAAAAAAAAAACAATTCATGAAAATGTCAATATATTTTTTAAAAATATATGTTGGGCAGACTTTGTTTTCTAAAATGAATTAGACTCTCTAAAGTGTACATTACCGCCGGTAAGAGAACTTGTAGAACATACACATGGTATGATCCATTCAGTATCGCAGCACCTGTACATCGTGATAAAACATTGCTAGGTCCCCTGAGAAAACCAATTTCTAGATATTTACATTAAAAACATGCCAGACATTTCTAACATAATGAGAGTTGTAGACTATGCATCTTTTGCACTCTGTGACCTGATATAATGTCATGTAAAAGTCCATTATCTACTCACAATACTGTGTTTCTAAGTTACTGGATACCAAGCAAATAAATCAAATGTGTAGAAAATGTGAAGTATTCCCACTAAAGCTGTACAGAAACCAAAACAAACACTCGCATAATTGTAATAAGCCTCCAGAGAGGTGTAAATCTAGTCTGTAGAATTTAGCAGTTATTTAGTCTGCACAGTCTGGAAAGGCTAATAAAATGTCTGCAAAAATGAAAACAATGCATTAGCCAACAAAAAACAGGGAATTTTCCCCCCGTCCGCTTGCTCAGCATATGACTGTTGATCATGCTGTGATGTTCTACAGCTTTCAGAAACGAGGTTTCAATTTATACAGCAGACCATTAAGAGGCAGGCAGGTTGCAAAGCTCTTTACAACTGTACTCCACCCTGGGAGATTCACAATAATGAGAATGGTATTAAGCCATCATTAACCCCCCTCTTCTTCAGAGCATCTTTATACTGCTTTTATAGCATCAAAAACCTACAATATAAAACTTAGTGGGAACATGAGTCAAGTGAAGGAACCTTACGAGTTAAAAAGCACAGTTCATCTAATAAAGACAGTTCAGAATTACGGCCTGCGAAATACGCTAGGATTCTTATTTCAGAAATCAGCTCTTGTCAAAGTTCTAGATTTAGCATCTTTCAAACAGTCTGTTCAGTATAGGAATCTATGAGCCCCACAAACTTAAACTGCTTACTCAGCCAAAATGTTCTACTTATGACATTATCACAAGCATCAACACTCCAACTATGGCCAGAAGCCATCCATCAGTTTGTAACCAGAAGAATAGAGCATCATTAGTGTTTCCTTTAAACCATCAGCAGAGGTAGTCACACAGCAAGAAAGCCAGCACAATAGAGCCTGACTCGGTCACAATACACAACATGATCAATGACTGTACATCCCATTGCTGATGCCACCCGTGCAATCTTACACAATCATAGGACGGCTTTTTAACAGCATGTAAAGATCACGACCGTTGGTCTACTTTATGCTTTTACTGCACATAGAGCTTGTGTGTAATGACATTCTGGTTATAAATGTACTGCATAGAGATTCTGCTCTAAAAAGTAATCAATCCTTGGCTGCAATTGTCTGCCACAGTAAGGTTCTAAGTATTAAACTTTCCCAAGAAATTCTATCAGTGCATCCCTGGAGTTCACCACTGATGAATGTGCGAGAGCTAATGCTGATTAAACAACCAAGCACAGGAAGGCCAAATTAATCTTCTCAAAGGAAAAATAAAATCCTATAAAATGTTTCATTTATTCATAAACTATATTATTTTATCTCAAAACCAAAAAAAAACGCAACTATTAATTTCTCTTAAAATCCCTAAGAAAAACATTATACCAGGACCAGGATAGTAAAATCAACAGATGGGGATATATGCAGGTATTAAAACCTATTGCAATGTTAAAAGGCGGAGTACTGGAGTGAAGTGTGCTGAAGTCATAGCTGTAGAAGCAGCCCAGCATGCTGAACTCGCAGGAGCTTTGATGTTTAAGACTGGCACAGATTAACAGCAGTGCTGATCCCTTTGGGGCGAGTCAGCCAAAGAGCTGCTGCAGGGTTTGCTGTCTACTCCTTGCTCACTCACTCGAGTTCTCTTCTTCTCTAGGTCAGACTGAAAATGAAAAGCATAACCTGTTCGGTTGCATACCTTCCGTGAACACAGCCCCATTTTGTTTACACATACAACTCAAGTTTAGCTGGTATTGTAACTCAGACTCGTTCAGATAGATGAAAGTTGTAGGTACTGGATTTGTACCATTACTTCTCCTTGTTTGTGTTATACACTTGCAAACATACCTCACACAATAGGGATATAAACTGTTTATTAACAGAAAGGTGACATTTCCAAATTCAACATGCACATAATACACTAGAACCCCGATAAAGAGAGAATGTGTAGTGGGGAACCTGTATTAACATTCATATCCCCAGATCATAAATCTACCATCACTTCTACCTTCATGAAAACATTCTTCCCCTGGGACATTACAAAAATAAAGATTGGTAATAATCGTGATGAGGGCTGACTGAATGTTGTGCATATCACGATCTCTGAGACTGCCCCATATTCAATTTCTTTTTATTAATACAATACTGATCAGTAAAGCTCAGGACTGTATCATTTACAGTATTATAATAATACACTGAATGCACACAGTTAAAAAGAAACACCATCCTCCTCAGGTCCTAATCCACTAGAACATCTCTAGTAAGGCAGGACAAGCATTTCAAAAGTCTCTAAAAAGCAGCCTCTATCTTATCTGTGGCAACTGCAACCATTGTGCTGTTAGCATATGCTAATATTCCTGCAGAATGATTTCAACACCTAATAAAGTCTGGTCTGCAAACTGATGCAGTTCTTGAGATCAAAGGAGGTGACAGTACTAGATGGGTGTATCTGATATAATGGCTTTTCAGTGTATATCAATTAATCTACTTACATTCACTGCACTGCAAGAACTTTGACTCTTGACACTCTACTAATTTGATATACTGGCTGTTATCATGCCTACAGTATATACTTACAGAATGGATTCTCACTTTATGTTGCACTTTACACTAACATTAGGTCAATTTTCTTTTGTTGAATACAGTTACACAAAAACAGTGAAAAACCAAACTGGGCTGTAAATGTGTGTTTGGTTACTGACAGCTGATAACCAAAGTAAATGGTCTGAGGACTCAAGGGAACATGAGGTCATCATTTCCACATGGTTTCATTTTCACCTGTACACAGTGAAACATCACTGGTGTGTTTTTAAAAGATTACGCTCTGAATCTGCTCTGTAGTCATTGACGCTGTAACTGATGCTAACACACACAATAATAGTAAGAAGGAACATTTACACACCTACCAACAGACACAAGTCACCTGCTCTAATGAACGTGAACCAACCAGATAGGTAAACCTGATCCAAACCCACAGCTAAACTGAACTGAATGCTGAGACTTGTTTGCCTGGTTTGTCATGTTCAAATAACTTAATCTATTACGCAAGAGAAAGTTTATAAGATCACGTATACAGTAGGTTTGCATCTGGTAAATGCAATAAGTGAGGTCGACAGGCTACTGCAAGACCACAGATGACGCTGGTACTGCGTTCTAAAAGTTTAATTAAAACCAATAAGACCAGTAGTGCCCATGATATTTTTTCAAATTGATGTAGCTACACTATCTTGTAATAAGGAGTCAAATTTCATCTGACCAGATTTGCCCTTCAAACCAAATATCTATCAAACAAAATTAACTACACAAACAAATTCCAGAAGCTGATTTACTATTTTTTATTATTATAAAGTTGCTCTTGTTGAATCCTGACACTGTATTAGGAATCTAGGAATATTAACAAAAGTGAAAGTTAGTGTGTGTATTAGTGTGTATTGTGTACCAGTACACTCTGCCGCCGCCTTGTTTCAGGATGGGCAGTTTTACTTTTGCCAAAAAACAGTACAACAGTTTGATTTCTTTAGTGAGCATCTTTTTTTTTTTTTTTACCATGACAGTCCAACCCTACTCTTGGCCACTTAGCACAGGGAGCAGAAGCCACACTGCAACCACAAGACAATTACTGAGATTAGCATTCCTTACACTGCTCTCCCGATTATACACACAGCTGTCAGTTGGCACAGAGAGTAATAATGGACTATGGGCTTAAAGCTTTGATCAATACCCAAAACTGAAACCTCGTCAATAAGTCAATCAGTACTAAGGAGGTGCATTCGGCATCAGTGCACTCAGGCCCATTTCAATTCACAAGTAATAAAGCACACATGTATGTTTAGGGTGTTTATACACACACATCAAGTCCAAAAGAAAAACTTCAACAGCACATGACTTCTCGTGAACCAAACCATTCACTCATTCAATCAGAAAACTGACAGAGGAACTGATTGAAGCAGGTTCATAAACACTGAAAACTGCTGTTTGTCAGCAATGGAACCGGTGTGATACCATCTTGTAGTGGACTTTTCAGGGACAGACACAGTGGGTTTTAATCACGTCACTGATTTCAGTGAAACAATCAAAAGAAATGTCTCGCCATCAGTGAAGTCTCATGCAAGACATGTAGTTTCCCCACAGTCGAATATAAAATGAATACAAATAATAAATTCAAATAAAACACATGAAGGAACGGGAACTGCCAGTGATCATGTTAGTTTATGTAAGGATGACTAATCAAAGACAAAATGTTCACCACTCAGGATCAAATGTCATTGATCAAATGTCCATAAAAAAAAAAAAGTCAATTTCTGTCCTCCAAGGTACCTGCCACAGTACTGTACCCACTACAGATCTGATGACTGTGTGTTTTTAAGGTGAATAAAAGAAAAATACGTCAGGAGCTGCTGTACTACACATGTCCCAGACATTGTACAATGCATTTTTTCTAACAGTAGATAGGTGTTTGTCCAAACAACAAATCTGATTAATGGGTTGTCTTAAGACAGACCTTTAGAACCCATGCAAAGCAGGGGGGGAAAAAACAATGCTATGGAAATACAGTGCATTTAGTTCACAGGCAAACAAATAGGCTTCTGGTTTTAGCTTTTCATGAAGAACTGCACCAGGTGTAAACAATCTGCTGAACCGTTGAGCTGCGACTTGAACAGAGAAAGCCAGCAGGTCAATCATTAGCTCCTGATGTGATCAGGGCTTATCAGAGGCAGATAAGAGAACTTACCCCATTCTAAAAACTCACTGACGTGCTTTTCCCGTTTCAGCGGGGAGTTCGTGCACTCGTTGAAAAGACAGATGAGGATATCCAGCAGGGTCTCCACACTCAGAGTGCTCGAGTTCTTCTGATGACCGTCCAGGAGCAACTGCTCCAACTTCTTCAGACGCACCTTGGCCGACATGTTGCTTTCTGTAGCTGGCTTAAACACTTCGTCCCACTGCAGATCAAACGCTTTCCAACGCGGAATAAGCAGGACGGACTAAGCTGCACCTCGCTCTGCGCCTGGTCCCCTCTGTCTCTCTCTCTCTCTCTCTCGTTCTCTCTCTGGTTCTCTCTCTGGTTCTCAGTGGAGGCTTACTGAATGTGGCCGAGGTGGAGCTCTGAAGTCCCAGACTCCCAAGTTGCTAGCTAGCCATTCAGCTAGCCCGCTACCAAAACAAGCCCAGCATCGCGCTCCGATCCCTAACGCGGCTTTAACTCTCTCCATCCGCGGCGGCACCGAGCGCCATGGCTTTCACGCTGCAGGCCCGGCGGCTCCCATCCGCTGCGGCGAGGCGCTGAGCTTAATCCCGACAAACCCGAGCTCCACTCCCCTGTCCGTCTGAAAGCTGAGGATGAGCTCCGGCGTGTCCGCTCTGATCTCAGCCGGAGAGTCCGTCCATCCTCCCCGCGGAAACGTCCCCCGATCGGCTGAGCTAACGGGCGGCTCCGAGCCCCGGCGGCAGGAGGGGCGCTCGCTGGAGATGTGTGCGCGCTGGCCGGCGTGTTTCAGCCGAATATGGCTGCAGCTCCGCGACGCGTCCAGCTCCGTCTCTCTCCCCCAGTAAAGAATCCAGAGCCGGGCCACCGGAGCTCCACCCACCCGCACCGGAAACGCCATGGAAATGTGACGTCACCGCCCGAGTGACACATACCGGGAGCCGACTAGCACTGACCTCATAATTCCCGATCATGTTCTGATTTGTCTGCCGCTTTATTAAACGCACGCTTTAGTTCGTTTGAGTCTATTCTTTAAACACAGTTTAGGTCCTATTTTCATCCAGACATGTTGTAACGCGATCCTTTTTAATTTGTATAAAATCAGGTCATGCTTTTGTCATCAGTTCATTCATTGGTTCTTTCATCATAATCATCTACTAGGGTTGAGGGACGCACACACACACACACACACACACACACACACACACACACACACACACACACACACACACACACACACACCTGTATGAGACAATGTAGAGCATTAAATTTACCTAGAATCCATGTTTTTGGACTGTGGGAATAAACCCACAAGAACACAGGGACAACGTGGAAACTGATTGGGAAGATTCCTGATTGGGATTCGAATCTGAATCCCCAGCGCTGAGAGGCAGATGTGTTAAGCCACCATATGCCGCATCTGTTTATATTTTACAGTTTTTAACATATACTGACATAATCCAAAATTGTTCTTCTATTTTAACCCTGTTCTACACTCATCATGCTCTTATAGAACTTTTCAGATTTAGGAAGCTAGTCCTTGTAGTGTGTGTAGCTCCCTCAGATTCACACAGCACAAATATTCTTGCCAATACTGATTAGGTTTATTCTTGAGTTTGCACCTTAACTTTGTACATAACCTTACACCCAACCGTTTTAAACCGTTTTATTTTAATCCATTAGTGTCCTATTTCAGCCAATTTTTAACTCAGCCCTGTCGTTTAGTCCTGTTCTCATTTATTCCTCTTTTTTTTTTTTTTTTTTTTAAATAATAATGAAATTATAATTGTGAGTGTTTGGGTTGCACTGCTCAATTTTAAAACAAAACAACAACTTTGCACTTTAAAATACACCAATAAAGTCAGAACAGCATTAGAAACTTAAAAAAAAATAGAAAAATTTGAGAAAAATAGAGAAATCTTTGAGAATGGTGTCCTCTACTGGTGATGAATGGAACTGCTTCAGTTTTTCATGTTCTTTGATCCATTTTAAGGAAAGGCTGCAACATAACATAACACAACACAACACAACACAACACAACACAACATAACATAACATAACATAACATAACATAACATATAACATGACATAATATAATATAATTATAAAAGTATTATGTATAATTGATTTACCTTTATTAAATACGATGAAGATTTTTGGCTTGTGTATTTTAATGATTAAACTCAGGACTTGAGAAAAAAACATCTTGTAAAATGCAAAACAGTAAAACAGCATGACTTTCACTATAAATTTGCATGTTGTTTAATAAATTGCATGGAATATATTTTATTTTTTCATTATTGAATATTTGTACAATTGCTTTAAATACTTAATAATAAAACGTATTTAGGTTATTAATTCTATTTGTCCTCGAAGGATGTTGATGGGGTATAAAGATATTGTGATCTCACCAAGGTTTCATTTCTATTAAACATTATGTGACATTTTGCACATATAAAACTACAGCAAAGCAGAACAAAAAGTAAAACCTGCTGCAAATTAAATTCTATAAACATCACCTGCATGTCACATGTTCATAAATCTGTGATGCAGAATTTGTGCCAAAAGAGGGAGCACTACACCTGTTTAACAAGCTTTAGGTAGCACTATTATTCAAACTAGAGTAAGAATTGTCCTTTATTTGTGCATCAAAATTCTGAATGTCACTTAATAACCAGCTTCAAAACAATAACAATCGAGCTAGTGGTTTTTCTCTCATATTTTTGTAACCCTGATATTTTAGGCACCTGCCAAAAACAAAATCATCATCAATACGAAGAGCAGATCACAACTACTGATTTAGTCACAACAACAAGATTTCGGTTCTATTTAGCATCTAAATAATCGGCCATTTTTTGTCATTGCTGCAGTTCTGCTCTTCTGAATAATCTAATCATTATAAAAGCTATTTACCAGTGACCTGCTTTGCTCCTTTCCAAATTATGCAATCATCTTAACCGCATCATAATACTGTTACATAGATTGTAATCTCTCCACCTCTAGAACGCAGGGATGTATGAAAAGCCTGTCATGTCACATGTCACACCCGTCATGCATACTTCGGAAATCGACTGAAATAGAATCATTGTGTCCTTATCTGATGACATTTATAGGTCAATGTCCATTTTGAAATTAAAAGCACTGTTATTTAATGGAGTATCTCAAGCTGGCTGCTCATGGGATCATTTTGTGTCACTTAGCAGTTTATTTATAGTCTTACTTCTATTTATAGTCTTATTTCAATTTCTATTTTTTCACATTATACAATTAAAGTCTGTTTATCACAGTCACTCACAGCTGTTCATAGATTTTTTGCTTGAATCTGAAAAGTAGTCTGCCATGTACATTCCCCATTGTTTTTACAATCATTCTGACCAAAATTGTTGCTTTAAACAGAACACTATTAATAGTTGTCACACATATTTGTCATTTGGACTAAAAACAAGTTCTTTCATTTTTCACAGTAAATATGTACATTAACACAGTTCATGTCCAGTAAACAACCTGAAGTGCTACAAAGGAACAAAGGTCTTATTGAATCAAAAATTGGATCTTTAGTGTGTGGTGGTTCAGTCGTTCACATCTCACTTTCAATGTTCTCTCCTTGTCAGGGTGGGTTTCCTTGGACAGTCCAAAAACTTGGATTCAAGGTAAACTGGCTGGTCTAAAATTGCCCTTCTGTGAGTGAATGAGTGCGTGCCCAGTGATAGATTGGCAGCCTGTCCTGGATGGGCATGGGGATAACCGTAATTCCCTTTGGAATTAATGAAGTATTCAGATTCAGATTGATAGCCCTGCACCTTTATCACTAAGCCACGGTGTTCCATGTAATCACTTTCATTACCGAAATGCATAATTGTAATATTATACATAGGAATGAAATGCTTATACATGTCAACAGTGTGGAAATAAAATAAATCATGCTGTTTTATATTATTCTTTTTATATATATTTTTAAATCGCTAGACTGCATTAGGCACTTGAGTTAGTATGACTGTTCTAGACTGTTCTTGCTAAAGACCTACTTTCCACTTCTTGACATAAATCTAGAGCTGTTTATTCCACTTGCACCACTTTAGCTTTTACAAGGAGCAGAAATGTGGAAAAAGGCTTTTTAACCTGATCATTACAACCATCTGTGCATTACAGTGATTATAAACAGCCATGCTAAAAATGACATTACCAGCTTGTGTTTAAAGATTTACAAGATCAGGGCGTTGTGTGTCAACACACCTTCCCTAGCAGAACTGAGTCGACAGAAAAAATGTACTTGCTGACAGCAGACAGTATTCTGTTTTCCATTTGGAACCTGGGAGGTGAGACGATCACCACCACAGTGGCCGTGAATGGAAGCATCTCTTTTTTCCGGTCAGCCCTCTGTGAGTCTGTGAAGCCGAATCAGTGGAAATGTGAGCTGCTGACAGCGTTGACCCTGACCCTGACATTTCACCTTCTGCCCTGCTTTCCACTGTGTGTGATCTTACTACGAAATGTGAGAAGTCTGTCTGCGCGAATAAGGCAGAGGAAAGAATCGTTGTGACGGTATACAACTACATGGGTTCAGTGAGTGAGTTTAGTTTAAGCTGTCTGGCCTGTCTTGTTTTTGGCTGATTCATCCAATAAAATTCATATGTATAAAGAAGTCTCGAATAAACTGTGAAATGTCTCTGCTGGCTGAAGAGAAACACAGAAAATGACACAACACAACAGCTAGTGTTCAATTACATTAATGTGCTGTTTACACTAGGGTTCTGTTACACTCTATTACACATCAGTCTTCTATTACATACTTAGCCTTCTCTCAATACTACAGCTTTGTAGCAATATCAGATGTCACTATAATTATTGTACAATACTCCAGAACCTTTTATTTGTGGTCAAATCTAAAAATAATAACACAACTACATAAGAAATATATCCAAATTGAAAGTTCTTTGAATATAACTGGATCTTTGTATATGTGAATGGAAACTGATGTAACCATTCTTTACTCAGTTAGGTTAGCAGGTAGTCCTGACAAGCTTCACATACCAACCAACACTCTCATGCAGGGTACCACAATCAATAATAGTTTATTAAGTATTTAAACCTAATTTCATTAAAAATGTATGAGTGAAAATAAAACATCCTCACATGGCATGATCCAAAACTGAATGACCTCATGCAGTGTTAACATGTTACAACCTGAGCAGAAATGAGCAACTCAAAAACATAAAAAGGTTATTTGATTACTCGAATCAGGAATCAAACCCGAGACCTTCTCGCAATGCTTACTAACCACTGTAGAAAAATCTTTAATTAATATCTTTCATTTTTCACATACACACACACACACACACACACACACACACACACACACACACACACACACATATGTATTTGCTTTAATCATTCATCTTCATTAATCATTTTAGGGGTGAGGTAGATGTTAAATTCATCTCAACCACATGCCTCATTAATCCATATTCACTTGCAGTAATAGGTAATTTAGTAAGTACAAGGTCCAGCAACTGGCCATTTTCCAGGAGTTAGGAAGAAACCAGAGAAACTGGAGGAAACCCAAGTACCAGACAGTAGATACTTACCAGACCTCTCAGAGATAGGAACCAGAGGCTAAAAAAAACTAGAGATGTGCTGCACCAACAACCTGCGCTGCCCTGCTGTCTCTGTTTGCATTCTTTTTACCACCCTGTAATCGGATTCAGCTTGGGGGAATTTCACAAGTTTGATGATGCAAAGAAAATTTGGCATGAAGATGTATAATTTCTGTTACATTAATAGAATTGTGTTATATTATGAGCTCTAAGAGAATTACACTGGTTGTAAAAACCAGAAAGTGCATTAAGAAAGGAAATAACATTAAAGACACCTGAGTGGAAATGTATTGCATTGGATTCATTCATTCATTCATTCATTATCTCCCGCTTTATCCTCTATTAGGGTCGCGGTGAAGTTCCCCATGCCCATCCAGGGGAGAATGTCTCGGGCGCTGGGCAGATACACCCAGGACAGGGCGCCAATCCATCGCAGGGCACACACTCACTCACACACACACACTCTATATGGGGCAATTTTGAGAATTCAATTGACTTGATCCATGTTTTTGGACTGTGGGAGGAAACCGGAGAACCCGGAGGAAACCCACACAGACACGGGGAGAACATGGAAACTCCACCCAGATGGGCATTCGAACCGGGAGTCCCTAGCGCTGAGAGGCGAACGTGCTAACCACTAAGCCACCGTGCTGCCCTGCATTGGATTAGCTAGCTCATTATTTTGAAATTTTATATTGTTTTAAATCTCAAAATAACGACTTAGTATTTCAAAATAACGAGATGGCAATTAATTTAATGACGACTCAAAAACGTGCCAGACATTTTGGGTTTCCACAGTTTGCACTGAAATGTCATGGTTTTAAAGGTGTCTTGTTCATTCATTCATTCATTCATTCATTCATCTTCTGCTTTATCCTCTATTAGGGTCGCGGTGGGGTTCCCCATGCCCATCCAGGGGAGAACATCTCGGGCGCTGGGCAGATACACCCAGGACAGGGCGCCAATCCATTGCTGGTTACACACTCACTTACACACACTCTATATGCGGCAATTTAGAGAACTCAATTAACTTGATCCATGTTTTTGGACTGTGGGAGGAAACCGGAGAACCCGGAGGAAACCCACGCAGACACGGGGAGAACATGGAAACTCCACCCAGATGGGGATTCGAACCGGGAATGCCTAGCGCTGAGAGGCGAACGTGCTAACCACTAAGCCACCATGCCGCCCAGGTGTCTTGTTAAAAGTATTAATTATTTATTTGAACTTAAAGAGTTTAATTTATACAAGAACTCTTGATGTCAGTAAATCATTTAGATAGACTACATACATTTGGTCATTAATTGGACGCTTTTATCCAAAGCGACTTACAAGGTGAGCACAGGGTTCATCACAACATCCCTGAGCAATGAGGGTTAAGGGTCTTGCTCAAGGACCCACATTGGTAACTTCAGTGGACCTGGGATTTGAACCCCCAACCTTCAGATCGATAGCCCAACACCCTGACCACTGAGCTACCACTCCCTGTATGTGTATGTTACATAATAACATACACATACAGATAACTATGTAAAAGGAAAACCTTGTGCCTTTCCTAATGAAGTATCAGGGTTTAGAACAGAGTTTAGAACATCAGAGTCCTGAACATGTAACGAAGCTCACAGTGATGTGATGAGGAGCAGGTGAGAGTTCATTTGATATCCATCCACTGATATCATCAGGGAGAGTGAAGCCATCCCTTCGCCATTCTCACATAAGAGCAGTGCAGTTCCAGTAGGCACGCGCACTCTCGCCTCCACCGACGGTCCGTCACCGTGCGCACACACGCGCCTCCCCCGGCGCACAGCCGCGTCTCGGTTCTTTCCGCGCTGCAGCCTTTCTGTCAGAGGCAGCAGTGGAACAGGGTTCTTCAACAGTTTGATCAGGTTCTAACAACGTCCAGCCCTGCAGACCCACCGCCACCGCTGCGCACAGGTAAGACACGCATTCCCACTGGCACCAATAAGATCAGTTCTGTTAGGAAGATGGAAGACTTTAAATAGGACCGAACTACAAAGGTTAAGAAAAGTATGAATTTTGAATTTAATAAATCATTTCCTATGTGCAGACATATTTTAAGCCCACGGTAATAGTTTATTCTACAACTTTTCTGTTGTTTTAAAATACTGTCTAATGTAAAGCAGTTTATGAAATAATGGTTAGTTATCAACACAATTACTCCATAAAGTTTTATCCGTCCTGATGTCGGTCACACACCGTGAAATAAATAAAAAGCAACACAGTCTTCCGCGATAAGTCTCTTTCTGAAACTCTACCTGCATCATTTCCATCGTTTCCATTAGAAACAGCTGATCAAGGCATCAGTTCAGATGCGACTTAAATACGAGCTTTGTGTTAATATTTGCTGCTCAGATATTCTGAATTTCTGTACAAATATAAGAAGTGCTTAAAGCAATTAATGAACTATCATTTACAGTTACAGTTTATAGTTACTTGTTGACCTGTTTCACACTTTGCCCAGTCTGATTTATTGTTCTGCATTATTCATGGTTCTTTATAAACTACAGAAATCCAGTAGTTCAGCAAAATGTACTTTGCCAATGTTGTCCACTGGTTGATGATAGCAGTTAAGCTAGTCAGGGCAGTATCCTTAATTTCCCTGTATTTGAATGAGATTTTCCATATTGCAGTTGGAAGTAGGGGGGGGGGGGGGGGGGGGGGGGGTTAACTCAGCACTTGGACCCAGTGACATTAAATTATTCAGGAACCATTTCTATTTTCTGCATACCAAAATGTAGAGCCATACATAGCAACACCTCAGGGCACTATTAACTGAACTAAAACTCTACTGTTTATGGGAATCTGTTATTTCTTTCTTAATGTTGAAGTGCCCTGTTTTTGCCAGTTCTCAGTTCTGT
The DNA here is from genome assembly GCA_019802505.1 of Corydoras sp. C115. NCBI lineage: Eukaryota > Metazoa > Chordata > Actinopteri > Siluriformes > Callichthyidae > Corydoras > Corydoras sp. C115. The sequence goes on along the minus strand of JAFMOC010000054.1, from coordinate 789,488 downwards.
TGATTTATTAACATCCTGTCATTATCAGAAAAGAAAACATGGACATCTGCATACCTGCATGATGTAGTTTTTTTTTAACAAACAAATGATTTAAATTTATGATCTCCAGGACAAACTCATTCATATAATAGAGTTCTTTCATCTGAAAATATTTCATAGGCAAATGAAGACTCTTTGTGGCAGATACCTTGTAAGTCTATAAATGGCACCAAACATATCATATGATCTTTTACCTAAGCCATCATTGTTTTTGCTTCTCAAATTTACCTCTGAATATTCTTTTTAATTTGTGGTTGACACCCCGATAAGAGTAAAAAAAAGCCCCACACGGTAGCTCCATTTTAGATCCATACACTGTACTTTACAAAATAAAGTGTTAAAAATTAAGGATCAAATTAAAATTTTAGAATTAAAAATATTTTTTACTGAGTGGCTGTTTTATTGACATAAATAAAAAATGAAACTCTTAAACCACTTGCTTTACTGATTTTACTGAAGTTACTTTATAAATCTTAATAAACAATTTGTTATTATTCTATATTTTTATAATATAAATATAAAAGGTAAAATGTATATTTTTGTACAAGCCAAATTTTATGTCTGATATAAAATTAAGTACATAAATAGTAATTGTTCATTAAAACATGTGGAAAATAATTTCTTGTGTAGCAGATGTTAACTCATCTTCTCTAACAAAATCAAATGACCTTAAAGTTAAACTTTTAAACCAGACTGTACATGTACAGACATAAGAAAGGCTTTATTTGTACATTTACAATTTGCATTTCTTTACATATAAGTTGAATCTGATTAAAAAAGCTGAGAGCTTTAACTGAGATAAAAAATGTACATATGATACCACAACTTCGAGGGTACCAGCCTAGGCAAAAGCATTGTATCCTTTAATATCCAACGATGTACTTTCTTTCCTGAGAGTGCATCATGCTCTTAATAAAATATTACACTCCAGATGAATATGAAACTCACATGTACAGACAGGGGAATATGTAAACATTCTAAGTTTTCAAAGCCAATTAGTTTTGTATTTACTCATTAATATCCTGCAACAATGATAATGTAGGTACTTATCCAGATCTGGGGACTTTATTTTAATCATATATTTGTGAAGATGTGACTCTTAAATATAGTTCACTAACAAACTTGTGCTTTTGAATCAAAAGTGTACTAACTATTTTTCTTTTTCCTTCTGATTTACATTTATCAGTTCATTCAAACTGAAATTCTTATCATACCTTCTACTGCAGTCATGTGATTCCATGAACTGGTTTAAGAAAATTGTGCAGCAACTCTACATGAAACTAACTAAACTCTTCTAACATATATGAAATACTTTTTCAAATCAGAAACGTAATTCCAACTTCAGTATATCCAAAACTAAAATATATAAATGTGCTGTTGTTGGGTTCTGTGGCCACTGAGGTGTGGCTGCTTGGAAAATTCAAATAAATGACCACAAAACAGTGCAGAGTATTGAACAACCTGCCGCTGTCAAAAGTTGTTAATTTCAGGTTTAATTACTATATTTGGAACATATTTCGGTTTTTTTAATGAAAAAGAAGTCATTTCAGTCATTTAAATACACAAGCAGAAGCAGAAAAATATATATCTATTAATTATGTCTTATAAAACATAAACACAAACACACACACGATTTTCAGTTTCAAGCTTAATCGACTTCCAACAAGATGCTTCCATGTTCTACTGGAACTACTTATCTGTGCATTAAACATTTACTTCTGATGTACAGTCTGAATTATAGAATTCATATTTATAACCTCTGAGCTGTTTTGCCTTCATGAATTATGTCTCCTTCTAGCTGCCAATGGACAGACACTCTAAAAATGTCAAAGACCAAAAGATTTGCCCTGCTTTTTCCACCTGCTTTTTTGCAGCTTTGTTTTATTGTGATATCCAAAGCCTTTATGTACGTAGGTTGTGTTTTTCATGGTCCTTTAATCTCTTTTGCTTTATATTTGTGAGCTTTACTTTCCTTTCATCTAGCCACTGCACCCCCCTATCTAAGAGTATCACTCTGTTATAGACACCTGCACGACAGAAGGGAGATAAACTGCGATGCTTACATCAACTCCTAATCATTAAAAATGTGACTTTTTAAAAGAAATCTGTTAAAGTGGGACTTATCTGCTGTACATTTGTTTATCTGTCACCTGTAAGGCATGAGAGATTATTGGCCTAGTACATCAAAGCACAAGGCATGCAGCTTTAGCCTTGCTGAATTCCCTGGCATCAAAAATACAAAAATTATTTATATGCTTAAATAATCAGATAATAAACAAGCATAATGTGTTTGTGTGGCACAGAGATTATACAAACTTTGTTGATAATCACCTTATCTGATGAATTAACATGATCAGCTTGTTTTAGATTCATTGTAAGTTAGAAAAAGACTTTTAAATAATTGTAGTATTAAAACTGTAGCATTTTGATTTACTTGCTTTTAAAACTCTTAAGCCGTCAGCCAAAACCCATTGTTTCTTAAAGAAAACATATAAGAGGATGCATAGCCAAATTGATGCATAGCCTTTTTACATTTATCAGTATAGAAAATAATGGAAAACACAATCCTGAATAAACAAGGCAACCTTTATACCATAGAAATAAGGTGTATAAGGTGCACACACACCCAAAAATGCTCATATTCTTTGTTTGAACAGTTAAGCTGTCTGAAGGTGGAAGGAGGTGTATTTGCCTTCACGTACCGAATTGTTAAACTGTAATGTTTGGAAAAGTAAAAACTGCTATTGTGTCCATGGTTACAGGTGTGCAAAACGCAATAGCATTTTGCGGTCATCAAGTCAATATATATATATATATATATATATATATATATATATATATATATATATATATATATATATATATATATATATATATATATATATATTAGGCGGCACGGTGGCTTAGTGGTTAGCACGTTTGCCTCTCAGCTCTAGGGATTCCCAGTTCGAATCCCAATCTGGGTGGAGTTTCCATGTTCTCCCCGTGTCTGCGTGGGTTTCCTCCGGGTTCTCCGGTTTCCTCCCACAGTCCAAAAACATGGATCAAGTCAATTGAGTTCTCCAAATTGCCCCATGTACAGTGTGTGTGTGTGTGTGTGTGTGTGTGTGTGTGCCCAGCGATAGATTGGCGCCCTGTCCTGGGTGTATCTGCCTAGCGCCTGAAACGTTCTCCTCTGGATGGGCATGGGGAACAATAGAGGATAAAGCGGGAGATAATGAATGAATGAATGAATGTATATACACACACACATTTAAAAACAATTACTTAAACCTAAAAGGAAGGCTTTTCTGATACATTGTGAACTTTGTAAACATAATTTAAAAAAAAAAAAAAAAAAAAAAAAAAAAAAAAAAAAAAAAGATTTTTAGGCTGCCAATGCCAACAAACAATGTAGCAGCAAGATTTTCCAGAAAGACATCGGAGCAAAGCATATATTCAAGTATAAACATGTCCATGATGTTTAAGAGTGATTCTCAAAACAACACTGTTCTCAAAGCATTTTATTCACTCACAAGATTTCTTAGATTTATTAGTACAAATATCTCAGATTATGTTTTATTTATTGCTGTTTTCCTGACAACAAGTTTTGTGATTTGTGATTAGTGATGTGATTATTTGTTGTTTGTTTTAAAAACTGTGTAATATATTGTGTTTTTATTTATACAGTTTATGGTTTTAGATTTCATGAAAATAGTATATTTCAATCTTCAATAGTCAGAGTTAAACTCATGTAAGGGTACTGTAAGGGTAAACTTCATATTGCTAAATATTGATTACCTAAAAAAAATATGTAGATTGAGTTACATATAATCATGCTTGTCATCATTTACATAATCATCTACAATGGTCATGGGGGTGGGGGGTGTCCCCATGCCTATCATATACTATGTAGGGAAAATATAGTGCAGCCAATTTACCTAGCACCGGTCACAAGAAAGCATATTGCTAGTTTTTGACCTATTATTATTATTATATTTATACATTTATTTAGTGTATGTGCACATTAGTTTTTAGCATCAGCTAGATTTAGTAAATGGTTGCAATGCTAATGATATATCTAATTCACTGAATAGCTAATTACAGAAATGGAGCTATTGTTCACGTATAAAAGCTTGTTTTCAGCCACAAAACATAAGTGCTCATTTGATTGAAAGTGAAATAAAAGCTCTGCACTTAACTTTGATGCTTGCAAGCAAACCTTTACAAATGTAGATGGGAGTATTTTTATTTGGGGATTCATCCTGAGCTTATAATAACAGATGGTAGTTTTTTGAAAGGTTGTGTTCTGCAGATTCATACCGATCTGTATTATATGCTCTGGATTCTCATTTGTACTTGAAAATATAGTGCTTTTAAAAGTCATCATGCCCTTAAAATTTTGAATTTAATTTACATTTTACAATTAATTTGAATCAAACAATGGACATACACATAAAAGATCTTTAATATTCAAGTAAAGAAATTCTTGTTTCTTATGGAATTTACTACTATAGATATAAACAAAATGTCTCCACCAAGTATTAAACTAAAAAATTTTTTTTTTAATTTGAATTTTATGCAATATGTATTAAAAATCACATGGAAAGGACAGATATTAATGGGTTTTCAGGCTGTGGGTTAAAAAAGCGAGTGTTTCAAGGAGAGATGAAGAAAGGCACTGTATCTAACATCCTGATTACTATCACTTTCATAATAACCACATTTGAAATGTATTCTCTAGCTTTCAATAGCCTTGAAAGAGCATGAATATAATTTCAGCACTGTTTGATTGATATGCTGATCTGAATCTGCAGCAGCCACACGAATCATGCCAAGACCTGCTTGGCTTGAGCAGTGTGGAAAGCATGAAGGACTTTTTGGGTGGTCCAGCTAATTTAACTCTGACAAAATAACCCAGCTGTTGTAGTCAAAATTGAGTTGAATCAGACAGGCTCTGGAACATTCACAGTCAAATGAGAGCATTAATGCATGGGTTGTCTTACACACAATGATGGCTTTGTCCAGTGAGTTGTGCTCACTTCCTTGTGGTGTCTTATTTTAGGCTCTAAAGTGCAAGACATAATGACGGAAGTGATGAACACCTGTGAGTCTACTGTTGGGGACTACAGTGCATCTGATCAAAATATCTCTTTTCAGGTATGCTTTATAATGCTAATTGGGTCAACATAATAATCAGAAGGTCTACCTTTTATATTCAGTTTAATAAAAACATACTTCACGAATACAGCCAGGACAGGGCACATACTCACTTACACACACAGACACAAAATAGGGGCAATTTAAAGCAGCCTATTCACCTTGAATCCATGTTTTTGGACTGTGTGAGGAAATCAGAAAACCTTAAGAAAACCTATGCAGACATAGGGAGAACATGTAAACCCATCCATATTGGGATTCAAACCTGGATCCTCAGAACTGAGGCGAACATGCTACAGATGCTAATATAAACACAGACCATACTCTTTAAATAATATGACATCACTTTTGCTTCACTCTCCTCATCCCACCAGCTTCCCCTTGGATACCTATTAGGTATAAATGTCTGTGTATTGCTTTCTGTCAATGGGATCTATTTTTGACTGCAGTTCCATCACTTTGTCCTGATTGCTGTCCCTTTCGTTTTGTTCTCACTGGCCCCCCAATAGCCAATCTAATGTCTGTTCGCTCATAGAAAAAACGCCTAGATGAATTCAGATTGCACCCGTGAGCTTAGCAGGACTTGAAAGGTCAAAATCTTTTCAGGAAATCATCATCATTACCTTTCTTGTGTGTATGTGCTTGGACGAACACTGCCAATATATAAAGGCTGAATAGAAGTGACAGGTTTCCTATTCATTCTGTGATGGCAGCCAGCGGGAGAATTCACTGGGCTGTAGGACCAAAAACCACTCTGTACCAATCCCTATTGTTCAGCTCAATCTGGTCAAACCCTTACGATGACCCGTTTGTGACTTCCCTACTCCCACGATTTCTCATTCTCACTACTTCTTTTCATCATTTTCCCAAATTCACAAGTACATGCTTCCTCTTCTCATGACAAAAAACCTTTATGTAGCATGAATTAAGCCAGCCCTTTATGTTTTTGTTATTTCAAAACTGTATTATTATATATATATATATATATATATATATATATATATATATATATATATATATATATATATATATATATATATAATATCTTAACGGATAAATATATGAATATCTGAGCTTATTGCAGTTTATACATGGCACATTTCACTAATCAGATGTTCCTTTTGGGTGAAATTTATACTTTAAGTACCTACTTTGGAAACCTATGAACCATCAGTCTATGGTAACCAAATGCATCATACCAAAGAGTTTTCTTTCCTTTTTCCATGTTCCAGGTCTTCCCTGAACAGCATGATCGATATCCAAAGCTTTCCAAGCGCTTGCCCTCCATTGTGGTAGAGCCTAGTGAGAGTGGAGAAGTGGAGAGTGGGGAGCTGAGGTGGCCACCTGATGATCTAAGTCCTACGGATGAAACTAGTGACACACAGTCCCAAAAGATAGGTAAAAAAAATCATATCATATTTTTATTTTTAATAAAATTTATTTAATAGAAGCTGAAAAGGGAAAAGTCCATTTCTATGGTAATACAATTTCCATCACAGGAAGTATATGTGGGACACAATGACTGACCTAAAAATCATTTAACCTCAATACTATTTAAAACATCTGAAATGACTTGAAACATTAAAATGAGTAATCACAAACTCTTCTATATTACTTCTTCCATTAATAGGCAAATATTGACATAATACATCAATAGGCTTAAATCATACAATATAATAAAATACAGTATTCAACTTTTAATGTTAATAATAATAATAATAATAATAATAATAATAATAATAATAATAATAATTTACTGGTGTAAATAATTATTAATTTGCTTATTAACCCCAAAGGGGTTACATATTTTACATATTTTGTAAATTTGAATTTTTAAAAGACTTGACTGATATACACATATACACAAACACACACACACACATATATATACTGTATATATATATATATATATATATATATATATATATATATATATATATATATATATATATATATATATATATATATATATATATATATATATATGTGTGTGTGTGTGTGTGTGTGTGTGTGTGTGTGTGGTTCTTGTGTGGGCTGTGCATATTGAGTAGGACATTGTATAATTATATATCTGAATGATTTAGCATGAACTGTCATACGAGATAAATCTTATTCAGACAAAGCATAAAAGGCGTAAAAAAAACAAAATGTGTTTCAGGTAAGGAGCCAGCACAAGAGGTCGAGGAGGTTGGATGTGTGACTGCAAACTGATAAGCTGTGGCTGACATCAATCCAAGCAAAACTTTGAAATGTCTTTACGATGGGCAAGAGTGAACAGGAGGCACCTACAGTTAGAACTGACCGCAGTATCACCCGATAGAGCCACCCATCTGTTGATAGACCTCCAATCCAGTAGAGGGAGCTGAGGTCCACGCAACTTTGTGTGCCAAAATCTAGAGGTAGCCTGCAACTTTGAATGAGTCATAGTCATTCTTCCCAATAATATTAAAACATGGGCTTTAATTAAATTCTAGACATATATTTATTTGCTTTGGACCAAAGTCTAAAATATTTGCATCTATTGACTGACCACATACATGCTTATAAAGTTATATCAGTTATAGTCATAGACTGAATTCACTAACCGTATTTTGCAGTGTTTTTCAATTTTCATTTTATTTAAACCATAAACTGAATGTGGTCTTCGTTGAAACACAGACTACATTTAATACATTCTGCTTACATTTTATTGTGTTTTTGCTATACTGTGTTTATGTAAAACATCTGCAATCATTTCTGGACACAATACTTTTTTACGTAAAACATTTCAAAGGTGTTTTATGTTCAGCTAATTACTGTGGTGTTTTAGTGTGGAGTTCATTGCATCACTAAACTGTGTATTGTTACAGAGCTTCAGAGCTGTAACTTTTTACTGTATGATAGTTTTTCGATTTGTTCAATTGAAAACACTTAATAAATGTATGAAACATAAATAATACCTGGGGCTAACACAGGTCCAATACTATTGATGATTCAACACTGACTTAATAATGATTTTTTTTTTCATGCAGTACCTGATAATACCAACCGATTAATAACTTTTTTTTTTCATTTAATGGCACAACAATGACTTTTATATCATTCTGATGTGGTTCACCTTTGGCTTAGATATGGCAATGCTGGCCCACTATTGGCATTGGCAAAATGCATGTGGGCCAATGGTGGCTCACATATGAAAACATTTATATGGCCCACATGTCCCAAAACACATTGTGTGCATGTCTGGCAGAGTAATATTTGAGTCATAAGTGGCCCACATGTAAAAAAAATAAATAAAGTGGTCCCCATGTTCTACAACACATCTGCTTTGGTAAAGATGTGGCAGTGCTACCTTCATGTGAGCCACATGGCCTACATGGCACTAATCTCGTTCATGTGGCCCAGAGAGAGCAGTCCACCCAAGTGCTATCAATTTATGCAGCAAGTGGATTGAAAATAGAGGACTTGAGACTGATATAGGCCAGAATAATTTTGCTATAAGGGAATTAGGGATTAAACATTATTGTAAGATTACTAATATATTACAAATCTGAGATGTTGTACTTATTTTTTTTCCATTCATTGCAAATTTTTATTGTCTACTCCACTATATTCTTTTGACAGTTTAAGTTCAGACACTGTTTAAATAAAGCTTTTACAGAATGGATCAACAAGCTTTTAAAATTTAACTACTATATATTAAACCAGTTGTTTTAATTATTTCACATTTAACAAGAAAAGCAGTGAGTAGTAAATGTTCACATTATTTAATATTACACCAAAAGCTTAATACAGCTACTTTGTAAATCAACACATTTTTTTTTAACAATCGATTGGACTGATCTGGTGTCTTTGTATATATAACTGTACATAAAATAGCTTTAACCTGCTCCACCCCTAGCTGAAACATAACCTTCGTACATTGATGCCTCGGAACTTATAACCTTATGAGGTCATAGAACATAATATATTAGTCAAAAGGACCAAACTAGCCCGTAGTCCTCCTTAAAAATATTTTTTTGCATATGTACTTTTACTAATACATGACATTTCATGTTGAACTTTTTCTTGTGATTGTGTGTTATTTACATTGATGTGCTATTCATTTTACACAAGTAAAGATTTGAGTATTTTACCCACGCAGGGCTTCTGGATTAATTAAATATAAACCCTATTTCCATCTAGTCTGTTTTCAATGAAAAGTGCCTTATTCTGTACAAGATGCAACAGTGTGGCTTTGTAGACAGTGTGATTGTGCGTGACTGGTTTGCCTGCAGCCCAGATCTGTCTCCTGTTAATAACATAAGACTCATTATGAAGGAGAGAATCAGGCAACGGTGACCACTAACTGTTGAGCAGCTTAAGTCTTGTTTAAAGCCAGAACCGATGAGAGTTTTACTTGAAAAATGGCAAAAATGACAAACTTTGCCTTTTAAACAATTACATATATAATTAAAGGTATAGGTGATGTGAGCCAGTCGTGAACATGCCTCTGCCCCAACTCATTTGACCATGTTGCAGACTTCAGTTTTTAAATGTGTTTATACTTAAAAAAAAATAGAATTATTAATCTTATCATTAAAAACACCAAACATATTTTAAAGTTACTGACTACGGTTTGTCCCCACCCTTCTGTATAGAATATAGAACTGAGTTATCGCGATTAGATCTTGGATCTTAACTGTTCTAATGCTAAGAATTTTCAGAATTCAAAGCTGAAGTCACAATTCAAGGTCACATTCACAGGTACCATAAGAGGCTGTCACTTTAACTCATTCCTCCTGGATAGAGACTCTCCATCAACAAACCTAAAAGCCCGCTGCTAAAGAAAAACCAGGTGACTCCTGGGATTCGAAGTGCTATTGAGTTTGGTTACGTAAAGCAACAGCTGTAAGCTGACAGGCCCAAGATGATTTTTGCTACCTCTCAAGATGAGAGCCCTTCCATCAGTGTAACCTTTTTGATAGTGCATGCTCTCAAAATAAACACCATGCTCCCAGAGAGAAAAGAAATCAGAATGCTCGTCCCTAGAGAAATAATGTTCTTCTCCTGTCACTAGCTTATACAAACTGTTCGCCTGAGTCGAGCTGTGATTTATGAGTGCTCCTACACATGCTCACTCTCCTACCCACACACGTGCACACACACACAAATACACACACACACACACACACACACAGACAAAACACATATTTCACTCACCCACAGTTATGCAGCCACACTTACTTGAACCCAGTATACACAAGTACGCATATTCTATACCGGCACAGTGTCTTAAGAGACCTCCCGACACCCCCACCCCTCACATACTATTCTCAGTTTAACAGTTCTGAAAGTGTGTGGACTTTCACAGCTTTCTTGAAGTTTGCAGTCTGTCACTGGATTTTGGGGCAGGCTTTCATACTCGACACAAGGTAAAAATAGGCTTAACTGCTTGCCGTGATTTTTCAACCCCCATCTCTTCTTAAATTAACATGTCATTTAAGGCTCCCTCGCTCTGTCTTTCACTTCTACACATCTGCTGAGGCAGTGGAAGAAGGATTTTTAAACCCACGCTGCTAAGATGTCGAGCTCTGCTTCCTAATGTGCCAATCAGGCCTGGCAGCAGGAAGTAGGCCCCTAGCCATCACAGAAGAAGAGCACACAGCCTGCCCTTTTACTCTGCCACACAAGCAAGTTCCATTTTCATTCGTTAAGACCCTCTCTTTCACTCTATCTCTCTCTCTCTCTCTCTCAATTGTCCATTGGAGAGCCCTTCTAATGCACTTGTCTTCTAGGTTCACTTTGAGCTGTTATGTTGCCACAGCAACCAGCTTGTCATCCAAGCATCGGTGTCTCTCAGCACTGGCAGGTCTCTTCAGAGCACTTAGCCTGCCTGCTCTCCACTGATTGTGACTGATATTGAAACACAACCTACATGTCCAGGCTGTGTTTAGGATGAGGGGCCAGATTAAAGAATTGCAACAAAAAGCAGCGGGAAAATGGAAAATCAACTATTTATATAATATGTACACATATTGTAATTCAAATACATTTTGTACATTGTACATTCAAATACATTCAGTGTTTGCTCAGTGCTTGCTACCAGAAACTTGTCAGTGCTTCTTCTGACACAAATGAGCCACATTTGCTTATTTTAAATAATGCTCATTTTGTTAACTCGTGAGGAGCCGTATAAGACTGGCACTTTATAATGGCCGGCACCCCTGCTCTAAACAGTATCTTCTAATGTGAGAATATAATGATAAAACAGTATGATTCCTAGTTCCCTGTTCTTATACACTGCATAATCACTCACAAAGACACACACGCTATATAGGGGCAACTTTGAGCATTTAATTCACCTTAAATCTATGTTTTTAGATTGTGGGAGAAAATCAGAGAAAGTCCACACAAATGCAGGGAGAACATGGAAACTCAATTGTCTTTTTCTATTTCTATCAAGTTTTTTTTATATAGTATTATTAAATCATACTGGTGTCATATGATGATCACGTGATGCAGATTAACACTCTTGACAGTGTTTAGGTCTTGACTATTAGGTGATTTTGCATCTGATAAAACATCTTAATTAATATCAGGGGATTAATTATATTCATAATAATTCATGCTGAAAGCCGGTTGATTCAGATAATAATAAATTTGAGATTGTGTTTTTTGTAAACTGGTTACTTATTTTAATATTAGAAATTTTTTTGCTGATTTATTGTCTAAACTGGCAACTGTCTATAATTATTATAATTATAATTTATTGGGCTTTGTGAAAAAACAGTTCCAGTGTTTTGCCTCTTTTTTTTATCTGCAGAAGAACAATGCCATAATTGCAGTCCAACAGTACTGTAGTCCCACTTGTACAGGCACCTGTTTCAAACTGTGAAGACTTCAAACCGTGATTAGACTCCCTGAGGACGCGATGAAGACACTTTACCTGCAAAAACTTACAACTTGTAATTAGCTGGATCCCATTTCTGACCCGTAAATTATAAATTTACAGTAATTTTCCAGATACAACATAAGGGACTGGGTGAGAAAAGACACAATAAGTGCGAGAGGTGCAGAGAGATCAACGGAAAGAAAAGAAGGTGGGTGGAAAAGAATTGCTGCAAGAACTTTCAGGTATTGCTTGTGAAGCAAATGCCATTTTTGGTTCAGATTTAAAAAAAAAGAAAATCATACATATTTATTATTTAACACTGACTTCACATTGTGAACTGTCTCGTGTCCTCTAATGTTGAAAACAACCTGCGTGAGATACCTTTCTGTTAACAATGAGGGTGGATGAAATGTACATTACGCATGGCAAATGCTCAGGTGACTAATTTCTACTTTTACCTTGTGTGAATACCTTGTGTGTGTATATTTGTGCACATTTGTGTGTTTATGGGTGGTTCATCATCTTCCTGAGACTGTGGTGCTCTGCGTTGTGCTGGCCCACTGAGATCAGAGAACTCACACCGAGTCAAAGTTCACCCTGACTCCCTGCTAGCAGCACAGCTGCCACACTAAAATAACAGCTGATATTTGCCATGGAAATGTCAAACCCAGTTGTTTCTTCCAGCAGAGCTGAGTTCTGATGGGGTGTCATACACATACAAGACTACTATGCTTACACACTTCCTTCAAGAAACAAAGGCAACCCAAAAATGTTGCAATGTTCTGTAAGATTCCTTGCTTCTGCACTGGTTGGTTACTAGTGTGAGAGGATAGCAGTGGAGTAACTGAATTTAATAGACAGCTGGGATTTTTTTTTTAAATACTGGTATTTTTATTCCACCAGTTAAGATTAAATTGTTAGACTGTTATAATTATATTGCATAAGGACTTTAAGGCTATTATTATTTATCTCCACAATCACAATCAATGTAAGCAGGGTGCAAATTATACAATGACAATGGGTTTCTTCAGTGTGGAAAGGGAAAACAGAGTTTTTTTGAAAAAGATTTTTGTTAACTCATGGAAACCCACTTTCACTCAGCTGAACTGCTCATACACAGCTCCGTAATGCAGCTGGAACTTATTTCACAGACATCTTTAGACTTTATTAATTCTGCGACAGGACTATGTGGAAGATGGATGAGTGAGCTTGGTTAAATATTCAGTCTCCCTGCTCAGGAAGTCTGTCTCATCTCATGGCTTCATTCAGAGAGTGTGCGACCCATGAAATAGAGAAAATGGATAGGCTGGCCTCAATTAGTGCTTGTCTGCAGGCATCATCCTTGATGACCGTATACATAAAGCAGAGGTTCCATGGGTATGCATCAACTCATCTACAGCTAAGAGACAGAGAGAAATACCGTACAACAGAATCATATAATGAGCATACAGTTCTACTAAAGTAATGATGGACAAGCCAAGTTTGTGAAATGCTAATTCAGATAAGTCTACTGCAGACCATTAAACAATTCAGATAATAATCAGTAGCTGTTTTTGTTATTCAGATGAGACTTCTTCCAACTTTGTTAATTCATTCATCCTTGCAACTTGCCACAGAGCAAACAGGCATTCTTTATTTCCGCAAATCCGGGGGGATCTCATTAGAATGTACGAATGGCCTTCATCACTGCTGCTTTCCCAAAAGAAATGCCAAACATTATATTATAGCTTAAAGAGTACTCTCAATAGCTTATCCAAATCAGTGTTAGAAAGTTAAGATTATGAAGAATTTATGAACTAACAAAGTTGTACATTCAAGGTTCAGTAGTTACAGCAATGTTCAACTCTCAGAATCATAGCTTTTAAAGTTTTAAAAGACCCTATAACTTTGAAGATAGATTTTTGTGGTCGTATATTAATTATTTATTTGTATAATCATTTAGATTATCATTTGAACTGGTTTAAGTCATTGCATGAAATGTGACTATTTGGTAGTCTGGCATACAATATACGATTTATATTCAAAAGCTTTTATTTATATATAAAATTTAACACCTCATTGTCACTTCTGAACTATAATAGTCAATCAACCACCAGAATCTGGTAGGCAGCTTGTAAGCACTGATGAAGGACTAGATTCAACATCTATAAAAGTGCAACAATAATGTCAAAGTGTCTAATAAAGTGCACAGTAAGTGGAAAGTCAGACAGTGCTGTCTCTAATATATATATATATATATATATATATATATATATATATATATATATATATATATATATATATATATATATATATATATATACTTACACTTTACTACCACATCAATGTCAATGCAATCCTTAGAATCATCCACCATCCAAATAAGACTTGATCTTTGGTATCTTTTTAGGGGTCCCAGCTATCACAGAATAAAAATGAAAGAGACTGAGTGTAGAATCCCAATGAATCTAGCAGCAGTGCAGAGGAGCTGATAAAATATATAATGCATGTAAAAACTAAGGAGCTGCACCTTTTTTGCAGTGGGCAGCGAGTGCATATTTAGTAGCCATTTGGACCTCTGTTGACCTTCAGAATCACAGCAATTTTTTGAAGCAGAAATTTCACCAGGTGGTAAAATGACTCTGCAAGAATATTAGAATATAAGGCAGATTCTTTGAGAAATTAACAAAACTAAAAACTATTTTATTTGGAGCTCTGACCACAGATGACCTATCCAGTACATAATGCACACTTACTACATTGTACTTAACTAAATCAACACAAAAAACAACAGGGTCATCATTAAAAACAACCCATTTTCAAACACCACAGTCTATATAGCACTACTCACTGACTCGAAGTTTAAAACAGTTATTTACTTGTTGTGTAACACCATCTTGCTGTTTAGACAGGGAAAGAATATGGTCTTTCAGTAGGGTTTGTGATAATGGGCACATTTACATTCGGCCACAGACAGCTTGCAGATGAGCTGAGGGGTGGCTGATTAGAACCTGCCCCATGGTTACCAAGGCGATTATCATCAGGGTGGATCAGGCAAGACAGGAGAGGGATTTCCAAACACAGATTTGCACAGGCAGGATAGGATGCAACAATGTAATCAGTGTTAGCTGGGCATACAGTTAAGATATTATATTATGAAATGATAATATTAAATGTCTGAATTCACTGATAAAGAGGTTTGTCACACTACATTATAATGTAACTAATGTTTCAGTTACTGAATTATTATGGCTCATTCTATATAGCAAAAGATTTCTCTGGAAACAACTTGCAATTATTTTATTATTAACTAACACTATCAGTGGCAGTCACTATGAAATAAAACTACCGGTATATGAAATATGAAACAATACGAATCAAACTATCTAAAGGATACCTTAAATGGTGTATGGTATGAAACCTACAATAATCAAAGTTATTATTCAAAAAAGAAAAGCCACCTAGGTTTTGTTTACCATAATTTTTACAATGTTTACTACTAATTTAAATGGTTAAAAATAACTTAACTCAATTACTTGTAAAAACTTGCTAAATGACTAAATGTAAAAGATTAGTAGAACACCCCCCTAGAACTTAATTGGTCTGAATTCACAGATTTACAGGTGGGTACAGTACATTTTGGAAATAATGAATGTAAGAACATGTTATGAACAGAGAACTAAACTGACACATTCAGCCTATAACTTTCAACTAAAGTCAATTCTGAATAATGGGTCCACCTTCAAACAAGTTGTAATGTAACCCAGAGTATCTGGAGGAAAATTGCTCACAAAAGAGAAAATAACTAACACAGAGTAAGTTTAGCTTGAGACAAAGCATGTGTGATACCAACTACAGTAGCTTATGATTTTACCTTAGCTACATTTCCTTCAAATAAAATAAATATCTAAATTTTATAAGATGTGGCTTAGATGGTCGCTATTTAAATATTTTCTTGCATTTCTTCAGTTATAAGACACATGTCTTAGAGGAAATGTTTCTAAAGGAAAGGAAATTATTCTTTAGCTATCTGTGGTGTTCATTTTGAGTACATTGCAGATAAATGTATAAACACTTTCCACACATCACAGTGTGTATCTGTGTACAGCACACATCTCTATTATATATTTTTGCTTTGTCTTTTTAAACGCATCATAAAGCAACTGTATTTTTCCCCTCAGTCACAGTAAAAAAAAAACGAGGCACTTAAAAGCGTAGTTTTGCAGTGTGCAGATCTTCAAGAATCCCACTGCAGACACTCCAGAGGCAGCAACAATTCTGGTCAACAAAGAGAGCTGTCACGACTGTGAATGCCAACAGGCTCTTATTCTATGCTCATCTTATATCTGCACTTTGCAGAAATCATGATTCCTCTTAAAATAAGCCAAATTAATAACTATTCCACAATAAAAATCTACATCTCTGGTCAAAGGAAAACGGATGGTAACATTATTTAAAGGTTTACTTTCAAAGTTAACCATATATTCCATTTCAGGATGATTTTAAGAACATGTGAATATTAAATTAAATGAGACGAGGTCTATGGAGATATATGTATAACAATTAACTATGTTCAAAATAATGTATTGACTGATTACAAATTCAAACATTAATCACTTTTGCTTGTTCATAATTTGAAAAGGCGAATTTAACACCGTTTTACTCCATCTGCTGGCGAAAATAATCAACTGCAGGGCGAGGTTAACACCGGTTTACTGACAAAGTGCTCCATCTCCTGGCTAAAATAATCGGTAACGGTAAATAACTCTGTAAATAAGCAGTTATATAAGTATTTTATTTCTCAACCTGTCCCGTTCTCTGTCATGTTGAAAGGGGAAGTTCACTTAAACCTATTTTTTAAAATGATCCAATAGTGATAGAAACCCTAATTTGCAAGTTTCCCACAGGAATTTAGCCAAAAGGCTCATTATGTATGCCAGTGCAGCACAGGAGGGAAACGCGTTTTGACTGGTAATGCCAACCATGCAACTATTAGCAGTTACTTTTTGTATGAGTGAAAGCAAATAATAAAATGTTTCTGTTTAAAAGTATCTGATTTGATCTATAATCTAAATAAAAATAGTTAATTGTGAAGAAGCAGGATCTATAAATGGAAACTAGTAACTACAACCTCTGACAGCTTTCCTCCTCTTGATATCTGGCATTTCCCAACACATGCATTTATCTCCTGCTCTCCTCCTGCTTCCTGTAAAGTATTCCATCACAAATTATATTACAGGAAGCTGAAACTGAAAATATAAACTCCAACCACAAAAGCACTATTATTATGGATGGATGATTTTCAGCACTGCAGTGAGACTGACATGGTGGTGTGTATGACTGCATCAGGCATAAGAGATAAATAAATCATATATCTTTGTTTTTTTTATCAGAAGACACTTAGTATCTATTTTAATGAAAACGTTGCATCCTACAACTTTAATTGTTTTTTTTCATAAAATGACTTGTGGTTTTAGCCAATCTATAGTTCACTAAACCACATGCACATTTTCTGCCCTACACTCACTTAGCAATTCTAAAACACAGTTTTTGGAAAACACTAACCCTGCCTACATAAGACACATTATTCGAAAAGTGAAATGTTGTGTTTGTTCTGATAACCCACCATTTAATATAATTTTATGGTTTAGTTAAATTAATGGTAAAATATTCTCTAATTACCAGATTTTCTTCATTTTAACTGATAGTTTTGAATCCACAAATAAAACAGAAGAGAGATTAAAGAACCGTAATGCCGGTCATAAATTGTTACAATATTTGTATATTAATAATACAAATAATTTGTAAATAATACAATATCAAGTGTATTTAAACTAGTTGCATAATTTTTAAAGGGGAACTTGGGGTGAGTGGAAAACTAGAAGGGAAACTGAAAGCACTTCAATCTTACAGAGCAAAATCTCCCCCTTACTTATTACGCAATAGTGGAGGTTGGGGAATGTTCTGGGAAAGCTGTTGTCTAAATGGATGAACAGAACTTCTATTCACTCACTGCATTAATGAAAAACAATGCAGCTTTTCTAATCATGTTAAAGAGTATCCTGTTGTATATTATGTTCATAAAACATGATTAAAGCATTAAATATACAGAATATGATCAGCAGTAACTGTAATAACAACACTGGAAGCACATATGCCTTCTAAAATTGAAAAGTTAACGCAAAAAATATGTCTCTAGATAATGACTCACATATTAGTTCTTACATGTATTAATATTTATATATAAAATTGTTTTTTTTATAAATATATATTACATAATATATATATAAATTTATAATATGATATAACTGAATATATCATGGTTATGCTACAATATACAATCAAGAGTCCAAACTATCATGGAATGGATGTAATGGAGATGGAATAACCTAGAGCAGGGGTGCCCACACTTTTCTGGCCCGAGATCTACTTTTCCATTGGACAGGTCATACAGGTCAGGTCAGGTCTACCAGGGTTAATAATTTTTTTAGGCTTTTATATTGAAACCTGTTTACACACATCATATTAGTATTGGGGGGGCACGTTGGCTTAGTGGTTAGCACTTTCACCTCTCAGTGTTAGGGATTCCCGTTTCGAATCCAAATCTGGATGGAGTTTCCATTTTCTCCGCGTGGGTTTCCTCCGGGTTCTCCAGTTTCCTCCCACAGTCCAAAAACATGGATCAAGGTGAATTGAATTCTCCAAATTACCCCATATTGAGTGTGAGTGTGTGCACAGTGATAGATTGCCCCCCTGTCCTGGGTGTATCTGCCCAGCGCCTGAGACGCTCTTCCCTGGATGGGCATGGAGAACCCCCCTCCCCTCGCAACTCTAATAGAGGATAAAGCGGAAGATATTGGATGGATAGATGGATGTTAGTATTGTAGAATCAGCATAGAAAGATTGCCATTTTCACAGAAATTGCAGCAAATAGCATGGCGAAAACTTGGTTTTAGTATGACCAAACACAATGGAAGTGCAATGGTTACTTGGCAAATCAAGCAAAGACGTTTTGAGTTTGACATTGCAAAAAAATATTTATCCTCCCACTTTAAATGAAAGTGGTATTTTAGTTAATCTGGAGCGAAGTGCTTCACTCGTCTTGTCAGTCAAATAAAGAGCAAAAACTTTCTAATGTAAAAAAAAAAAAAAAAATCATGGGGGAGCGGTAGCTCAGTGGTCAGGGCGTTGGGCTATCGATCTGAAGGTTGGGGGTTCAAATCCCAGGTCCACTGAAGTTACCAATGTGGGTCCTTGAGCAAGACCCTTAACCCTCATTGCTCCAGGGATGTTGTGATGAACCCTGTGCTCACCTTGTAAGTCGCTTTGGATAAAAGCGTCCAAAAAATGACCAAATGTAAATTTAATGTGATTTTTGGAACAGCGAGAGAGACGGGGGGGGGGGGGGGGGGGGGCAGACTGCTCGCTTATAGAGATCGCTATTCGGAATTAATCACATTGTGATTCTGATATTGTGCTGTAAAAAAAAAAATACTTAATTTTTTTTTAAAACCTCCATCGCGATCGACCTGACACCCCTTCACGATCGACCGGTCAATCGCGATCGACGTATTGAGCACCCCTGACCTAGAGGAACTGAGGATAGGACAGTATTTGATTAATACGCTTGTCGTGTGTGTGTGTGGGGGGGGGGGGACTAGAGTGAAAGCGAAAGGATTTCGGTTTTCTAGAGCACGTTCTCTCCACCCTGCTCACATAAAGGGTAGGGATTTCTTTACAGGCTGCAAGCATAAAGCATTCAGAGAGTTTAATACAGTGCACAGTCGGGAGACACGAGTTCTCGAGGACAGGATAAAATAAAGAGTTCCAGTCACCCTAACTTACTATTTTGGAAGATGAGTAAAGGTCAGTGAAATTCTTTACTGCTTTATCATTAATCAAAACTGATACACAATTGAAATGGATGTGAAATGTTTTATTTAAGTCGCATATAACAGATTTGCAGTGCAAACATGTGCAGTGTAAACATACTGTGATGGAGAAAAGTAGGTCAAATTGCAAGCCCCTAACAGTTTATAAATTGCTGCAGTCTCAGTTACACAATCTTGTAGTTATGAAGTGATGTTTTTAAATACATGCCAACTGACCTTATGTACAGTATGCATGCGTTTAGGACGTTTTCTATTACACAATTATAACTATATATTATATAATATAATAAAGATATATTTTCTTGCTAAATTTGTTTGGTGTATTTAATATTCAAATCACAAACCATGCTACATGTTATCTTACCTCTTAGTGAGATGATACAATTAGGTCAAGTTAAAAATAAAAGTCAAAGAAAAACATGGCACATGAAGCAGACTATGCTTCTGCTTTAAGGATATTACAAAAACGTAACAAAAATGTAAAACAGATTCGTGTAATCCGTTTAGTTTACACGTTATACCCAACTCCGTTGTTTTTCTGCATTGTCCGCTGGGTCCATTAAATGTGCCCCCTTTTTCCCTCTCTCCCTCTCTCTCTCTCTCTCCCTCTCTCTTTCTCTCTTGCTCTCTCCCTCTCTCTCTTTCTCTCTCTCTCTCTCTCTCCCTCTTTCTATCTCCCTCTCTCTCTCCCTCTCTCTCTTTCTCTCTCTCTCTCCCTCTTTCTCTCTCTCTCTTTATCTCCCTCTTTATCTCCCTCTTTATCTCCCTCTTTCCCTCTCTCTTTCTTTCTCTCTCTGTCTCTCTCTCTCTCCCTCTCTCTCGCCCACACAAAGTCGGTTAGTACAGGCCAGTTCCACTAGGCATAATAAAAGAACCAAAATAGCTAAAGCTTAAAGTACATTATTAAAAGCCCATTTTACAGTTTAACGGTGCTATTTTAACACAGTGTTCTATTTAGGTTCCCCATGGAAACCAAACGTCTTTACTGACAGCTGCAAAAAAAAAAAAGGATGCGTGCTATGTACTTGATAGTTACAGAACAGTGAAGTCCAATTATGCTGAATTTGGGGTGGAAATCCTTGAAAGCGGCTTGACAACAACGTCAGCAAGAGACTGTGGAAAGTTTGCGTCATGCTCATGCCACGCGGGAGAGGGAGCAAAGCCAATGTGAGGGGTGGAGTATTGTGCTTCAAATCACGAGATGAACTCAAACAACTGTTCCCTTCACTGAGGCACCAAGTTACTGCACACATGGCGACTGAGAATCAAACAGATAATAAATTATAATAATCTAGTACTATAATAAAATGTTGTCTTAAAGAATCTATTTATTTAACAAACTTTAACAGATGCCAAGCACTGGTTCCGATTTATTTGTGACATCTTTAGTTGCAGTGAAGTTTGGGGTCATGCCCCTTTATCCTCTATTAGGGTCGCGTGGGGGTTCCCCATGCCCATCCAGGGGAGAACGTTTCGGGCGCTGGGCGCCAATCTATCGCTGGGCACACACTCACTCACACAGACACACTCTACTATATGGGGCAATTTGGGGAACTCAATTGACTTGATCCATGTTTTTGGACTGTGGGAGGAAACCGGAGAACCCGGGGGAAACCCACGCGGACACGTGGAGAACATGGAAACTCCACCCAGATTGGGATTCGAACTGGGAATCCCTAGAGCTGAGAGGCGAATGTGCTAACCACTAAGCCACCGTGTCGCCCGCAGGTTTTACTGTACTTGCCAAATTATTCATTTCACAAATGTGCATGAAGTTTCCATGTTCTCCCCGTGGCCACATGGGTTCTTTCCAGACCAAAAACATGGATTCAAAGTGAAGTGGCTGTTTAAAATTGCCCTATCAAAATTGGCCCCATGTACAGTTATTTATTTATTTATGAGACAAACTAATGGAATTTCAATAATGCACTGTAATGTGTTGTTTAAATAAATACACTTTAAATGCCTGGCGGCACGGTGGCTTAGTGGTTAGTACGTTCGCCTCTCAGCGCTAGGGATTCCCGGTTCGAATCCCCATCTGGATGGAGTTTCCATGTTCTCCCCGTGTTTGCGTGGATTTCCTCCGGGTTCTCCAGTTTCCTCCCACAGTCCAAAAACATGGATCAAGTCAATTGAATTCTCAAAAATGCCCCATATAGAGTGTGTCTGTGTGAGTGAGTGTGTGCCCAGCGATGGACCCTGTCCTGGGTCTATCTGCCCAGCGCCCGAGACGTTCTCCCCTGGATGGGCATGGGGAACCCCACCGCGACCCTAATAGAGGATGAAGCGGGAGATAATGAATGAATGAATTTAAATGCCTTTGATAGTTATTTTTGAAAAGGTTATACAAAAGATTATTTTGGAGGTGGGAAAATTGAGACTGCCCATTTTGAAATACTTCCTCCTGATCTGATTATAATTTACTGTATTTAACTTTGTACTGAATTGAACAATTAGTGGCTTACAAAATTGCAAAGAGGTTCTGAATAAACTAATTATGTAGTGTATATACGTTTCTGATTTATTCATTGTATTATTTATTCATTTTTCTTTTCTTTAGCGGAATCAGTGGGCCTTGGCGGTAATCCAATTTCTGCTGGCATTGCAGAGGAACAAACAAAGTGCCCCCTTAATGAAAGCTCAGTGCAACTAAATGGAAAAAGTAATAAGTTTAAACTGCAGAATTTTATGTCAAAATCTAAGCCAGGTAAAGTCTAATGAGTTTTATTTTAGTAGGAGTGAGACTGACACTGATATTATAGAACTGCTCTGACAGTGTCGTCAACAAGTGACTAAAACACAAAAATATTCTAAGCCATTTATCCTAACAAAATAGAGTGAATACTACTGTAGTAGATGTAAATGAACACTGAGGAAAATGTTTTGTATTTTAAATATTTTTACAGATAAATCGAATTCCCCAAGATGTGTATCAGCCTCTACAGACATGTCTGTAGAACTAACGGAGAATCCTCTCAGTAAAAGCCCAGTGCAAAAGAATAAAACACCCAAGTTTAAACATCTGAAATTAAAAGCTAAGGCATCTAAGGAGGTTAAGACATCCAAGTCAGGTAAAATCTATACATTTTTTAAGTGTGGAAGTGTCACTTATGTTAAAATCCTGTTGCATTAGTTTTAGATAATTTGTGATTAAAACAAAAAATAGTTTATTCTTGTGGAGCACATTTAGTTAGAACTATTATAACTATTTTCATATTACGTGGTACAATAAGTTCTTTGATAAGTATAAATTCAGAAAATTTGTTTTAAATATTATTTACAGTGGAATCAGAGTCCCCAAGACGTGCATCAGCCTCTACAGACATGGCTATAGAACTAACACAGAATCCCCTCAGTGAAAGCCCAGTGCAAAAGAATAAAAAAATAAAGTTTAACCTTCCAAACTTCAAAATGAATACATCTAAAAGAAATCACAAGAAATCACAGTCAGGTAAAGTTTATTCATTTTTTTGGATATAGGGGTGGTGTTACTTATGTTAAAAACTAATTCAACAACCCTAATTAGAATAAAAAATGTAATTTATGAATGACAGTTAACATTGAAGCTATACATTATTTTGTGCCTTTGCAAAATGTAATATTATTTTATTAAATACATTGTAAACTTTGGAAATATAAATATTTTGAAACAAAAAAACTTAAGGGGTACATTTAGTTCAGAACCATTTACAAAATTACAGTTTGAAAAAATATTGAAAAATAGTTCTTTGATTAGTATACATGCTGAAAATGTGTTTTAAATATTATTTACAGAGGAATCAGAGCCCCCAAGACGTGAATCAACCTCTACAGACAGCCCTGTAGAACTAACGGAGAATCCCCTCAGTGAAAGCCCAGTGAAAAAGAATAAAACACCCAAGTTTAAACAACTAAATTTAAAAATAAAGGCATCTAAGGAGGACAAGACATCCAAGTCAGGTAAAGTCTACTTTAACATTGAATTGCTTTAACAAAATTTTATTATTTTCATGAGCGCATTCAAAACTTTAGCAAAATATCTACTTAAAATCTACTTTCTTGAGGAATATATTTAGAAGTATAATGACAACATAGTTCATTAAGTTTTTTTTGAAAAAAAAAATGTGTGCTAAAAATGTGTTTTAAATATCTTTTTACAGAGAAATCCCCAAGAGATAAATCAACTCCTGACGCGGTTGAAGAAGAAACTGAGAAACCCCTCAATGAAAACTCAGAGCAACAGAAAGGCAAATCAAAGTTCATACTTCCAAACAAAAAAAAAAAGGTCTTTAACTAATCCACTGACCCTGAGCTGCAATGCAAGCTATGGAGCTATGGATGCTGATATTAAATTCACTGCTGTGACATTAGCTTATCATGTAACTGTACTGAATAATCTGTGATAGATTAGGAACCTGCATGCCTTAGCACTTCCACAACAGGACATGCAGATAAGAAATAAATGAATTAATACACAATATTTTGGGTCAGTTAACTTGAAGTCACTGTTTTTATACAATGTATTGTCTCTACATTTATCAATCTATTATTAAATTACCTTTGGAACACTTGTAAATGGAAAAACCTCAGAACTCAAGGATGCAGTTAACATACTTCTTGAAAAAGTCAACTTTAGTTCTATTAACAATAATTTCTTTATTAATGAGAACAAAATATAATTCAGAATTATTTGAGAAATATAATTAATTTAAAAATTACCTTCACTGGAACAGTACTTACAACTAGAACTGAATTAATATTGCCAGCACCAGCAACTTTTAGCAGAATTAAAAAAAAACAGTCCTCATGGAAATATAACTAACATGAGGATTTAAAGTCAATTCTAAACGTTTGAATGCCACTGAATGATTTGTACTTTGAATTGTATTTTTACAGCATCCCTAAGACGGGAATCAGCAACGTCTGACATAGCTGAAGAACAAATGGAAAGTCCACTGCAAAAGAATGGCAAATCAAGGTTTAAATTCAACAATTTGAGTAAAAAAATATCTTTGGAGGGCAAGACAATTCAGCCAGGTAAAATTAATTTCATTAAAGTTATTGGAATGAGAGGAATAATGAGTATACTGAGAATTAAAGAACTGTACTAACAATATGTATTCATATGGCTATACCTCATGTCGACTAACTGCGAATTTGAAATGTGGCTGTGAATGATTACATGTGAAGTCAATAACAAATGAATAAATGTTTCTGTATTTTTATTTGTATTTTTACAGAGGAAGCAGATTTCCCAAGACGTGAATCAACTTCTACTGACACATCAGAAGAACAAACTGAAACCACCCTTAGTGAAAGTCCAGTGAAAAAGGATAAAAAAAAAAAGTTTAAACTACCAAATCTGAAGAGAAAGTCACCTAAATGTGGAAAAAACGCTCAGCCAGGTAAAATCTCCTGAATCTGTTATATTAATGTCTTATGCTGTTTATTAGAAGAAGAGAAATACTGTTATTATAGTGTTGTTGTGACATTGTGTGTTCACGTGTATGAATGTGTTGAATCATTTTTGATTGACTTAATAATACTGAAGGGCTTTTCTGTTGAAAGTGTTTATGTTTTTCTAATATTTGTTTGGGTCCCAAAAAATCTATTACCTCCCACAATGCAGGGGAGAACTGAAAAAACAATGTAACCTGCCTTTTCTGAGGCAAAAATACAAACTGTAAGGTTTTGGTCTGTTAACATAATAACAAAAATGTTCAAATCAATCTCCCATTTTTTTCAGAGAGCCCTTTGGATTTCAATCAGAACCTGGAGCAAAATAATTTGTTGGAAGCTAGCCAGCAATTATTAGAACAAGAAGACCAACTATATAGCAAACCAAGTTTTACAAGTGATAAGGAAAATAATCTGGAAAAAGATTATCAAACATTGAAACATTTTCTGCAAATGGCTATAGATGAGTCCTTTAATTCTGAAAACAAAGATACACTGAGAAGTGCTGTGCTGGCCATTTTCCAGCAGGAGAAACAAGACAAGCACTATGTGGACCCAACAGTGGTGCAATGTCCACGTTGGAGGCCAATGAAATGTCAAGAAATGCTTGTTGTACAGCTTCAGAAGTTGGTGGAGGCACGGATGCTGCAAACAAGTGGAGAGGACAGTGCATCGGACAGGCTGTCTACATCTCTGAAGAGAGAAGTTTGTCGCATGGGAACGTGCATTCAAAAAGACTTGATCTGGGTGGTCAAAAATCTGCAGAAATATTATACATCAGAGTACGACATTTGCAACGTTTATGCTCAGCTGTACCATAAGACTTTTTCCGAGAGACTTTTGGACCTGTGCAGCTCAAACATTGACGTAAATGATGGCAACTACATTCTGAGTTGGATATATGAGTTTTACCCAAAGTAAGAAATATAAATATGTAAATGATGACTTGAGAAACAGTGCCTATGTAAAACCATTATACTTTTATTTATTATGTAGTAAAAACTGCAATATATTTATCCTAGTGTACCTTCTGACAGTTTTTAATAATTAAGTCCATACACATTAATGATCCATTAAAAAATTGGCTTGGATAATTGATAACTCCTAGCAATTCTAAATATGTAGACATAATAAGAAAATATATTGTTATAAACTATTGTTGTAAACTATTGTTATAAAGGCTCAGCCAAAGTAGAACTTAATATTAGACGTAAGTCTTTAGCAGGAGAACTGACCAGATATTAATAGCAAATGAGAAACTGGTTTTGCCAAATACATCCGGATCACTGACAGACATACTGAAAAATATTTCCCTTTAGCTTCACAAATTGTGCAAAGTAGAGTTCAAAGATAAGAGAAACATTTCTTATTTATCTTACTTTAATTCTGAACCTGAAATCTGAAATTAATACATAAATATATGTTACATATATTTCACATAAGGTCTGCAAAAGAAAACTTTTAAAAAGGTATAATCCTTTTTCACAGGCATTTTTTATCAAGCATTTAATAACATCACATTTTCTTCATGTAATCAATGTATTTACAGATCAAATAATTTAAGAAATAAATTGTATTTTAGGGGTGTTTTACAACATGCAGAATTGGAGCCATACATCAACACTAAATCTCTGGAACCACTGTTACCTGAGAAAGTACTTAAGCCAATGCAGGAGCAGTATCTTCTACACAAAGAGGTAATGAAACATGATATTAGCTTGCAATAGAATTTGCAAGTTCTGATGTGC
Source organism: Corydoras sp. C115 (assembly GCA_019802505.1). Taxonomy (NCBI): domain Eukaryota; kingdom Metazoa; phylum Chordata; class Actinopteri; order Siluriformes; family Callichthyidae; genus Corydoras; species Corydoras sp. C115. The sequence continues at coordinate 762,402 of JAFMOC010000054.1, read as the reverse complement.
TTGAAATTAGACACAACCATGTATCTTAATGATTTGTTTTTTCGTTTGTTTGTATGTTGTTAACAGACTGTGGTCAGGGAATGGCTGATGACAGGTTTACAAAAAGAACAGGAAAGATGGCAGACTGGTAAAAAGCCCGAGTTATTTGATGACTACTTCTGTTCCAATCTCACTAGTGACATTTTACCGGTATGCACAATAAAAAGTTGATTATCGATTTACTGCAAAGTTCACTCATCTTCAAACTCACTGTACTGTAAACCTTTTACATCACAGCTTTTGGAAGGAGCAATGAAAGAAGCAATAATTTTTTTAGGTGACGTAAATAATGCACAGCGAATACTGTTTCAACTGGAAGGTTTACTGAACAGGTAAACATACATTCAATGAAGAAGCATTAAGCATTGTTAGTTTGGCTTTATTGTTTGTTTTTACATCATTAAGTAAAGTTAAACAGAACCACTAATATCTGTTTAGTAATAATGTTAACTGACACAAATAAAAAATATATATATATTAATTTTGTTATATATTGTTAGACTGTATAATAGAAGGATCTATAGTTGGTAAATGGGTGGTATTAAGGTAAAAATCTAAAAAGTGTGTCATTTATGTAAAATTAATGTATGCATTTTTCCCCCAGTTATAAAACATCAATAGATAATCTTTTTAAAGAAAAGCACAGTGATATCTCTGACATACTGAAGGGAAATCTGGTTAGCATCATGCAGTTAAGGTGAGGTACACGAACAATTTAATAAACTACAAATACGTTTATTCATACATGTATATCAGATTTTTTTTTGTGATATAGAAGTTTATAAATCTAGGAGTTTTAATGAAGCCTAAATCAAGTTACCAAATAAAATGTCTTTATTGTTATTACAAATAATTAGAGATGTGAATATTACCTACAACGACTGATGAGAGTTAGTTATTACACAGTAATTATACAACAATTTACTGATTTTATATAAATACATTACAATATATAATACTTTTTGTAACTGTGCAGCTGTCTATAGCATAAGCTGTCTATAGCACTTTTTAATTAACTTTTTAATTAAAAGTTGCAATTTGTAAATGTACATTAACTCTTATCAACAGAGAGTATATAGAGAAACAGGAGAATCTTCCAGAGAAAATAAAATCAAACTGGCTGGCCATTATCTCAAATATAAAAGATTCCTGTCATGGCTTCTTCCTCAGACCTTTACACAAGGAACTTAAGGTATCTGCTTTTAAGACATTCACATTAGTTGATTGATTTAGTATCATTAATGTGTGTATACAGCAGAGATAATGCAATAAAGAAATTAAAGAGTGTGAAACTTTTCAGATACACAGAAACATATTCAATATAGATCTGATCAGTGGAACTATCTGAACCATTTTTAAGGATAAATATATAATGTTATGATTTTAGACAGATGTTCATGTTGAAACTACAACAGTAAACTTAGCGAGAGAGAAGGAGCTGGTTCTGTGTGGAGTACATCTCATGTCTGTGTGTACTTTATGTAGGTGCTTTTTTCCAACAGTCTAAAAACATGTACGTCAGCTGAATTAGACATGCAAAATCCCCTTTGTGTAAATGCATTTATTTCGTTGGACTCTCTAGCCAGTTGCAGCCTGACTATTAGTCTTCTGCATTTTTCTCAGAGTAAAACTCTTATTAATGTAACCCTTATTACAAATATTTACTTGGAATCTGACTGATTAAATAGATGGCACTAGTTCAATTTCTGATAATGATTAAAATAATTATTTCTATTGTGCTTTTTTGGGTGTATTGACTTCATAGGTACATTATCGTAAGCTTTGGACACCTGTCTGGTTAACCGAAAGTCACGAAATTATTGGAGAAGTGTTAGGATATCTTCAACTCAAGATAAAGAAGTTTTCAGACATACATCCTAGTTGTAAGAAGGTAATCAGCCTAACCTATTTAGTGGTGTTATTTGATCTTGCAGACACATCTCAGACCTCTCCGTTAAGGTACACTGAAGAGTATTAAATATTATTTGTGTCTTTATAGGAACTGATAAGTCAACTGTATTTTGAGATCACAATTGAATATGTTAGAAGAATGTTAAAGGGAAAACTAAAACTTAACAGAGACAAGCAGGAAACAGCTGCAAGAAATATGTGTGAGGACAACGCCAGAATTAAATCCTTTTTTATTGAACCTGTAAGTAATAAACACAGCAGAACTCATTGTACTAAACTTAACTTATGCTTAATAAACAAATAACTTACTAAGCATATACTATGAACAGTGCATTTAGAGCTAACAGAACATCATTTATCAGTGAAAACGTTTTTAAAACAACTATTTTTCAGGATAAGCAGCTACACTGCATCATGCCATGGTATTTAAATAATATTTATAATATGAACTATAATTGAGCCATTAACATATTCTATACATTTACCTTACTGTATGTGTTTTTAATGCACAATGTCTGCAAAGTAGCAAATTTAAGAACTTTGATAAAAACCATGCATGGAAGCAAAGACAAGATATAAGAAGGAAAAGAAATTGTATTATTTAATTTTGATATTAATATACACACCCTATAGTCCTTATTTAAAATAATCCTTAATCACTATCTCTCATTTTCCTTTGGCAACTACAGGGGTCTAAGGACAAATGGCTGTGTGCTATTTTACCCAGTTTGTCAGAACTGGTGAGGCTGCATGACACAGAGGCTCTTCAACTTGAAGTAGTTACACTGGCAAGAACATACTCAGATTTCAGGTGAGTATACAAATAGCATTTAACACAAACCAGATGTAATATTTTTTTTTTACGGTTTATGTTGCACTGTTTGTTATAAAGATGAACAAATCATTAAGTGGGAGTACATATGTATGATATGCTGAGACATGGACATGATTTACTAAATAAAAAAGTAGAGTTTCTTTCAATAAAAATGTTATTAATTTTTTTTTTTCAGTTTTATTTAGCCTGTTTATTATACAAAGACCTGTTTTGTAATATTTTTAAACCTATTAATTTGTGATTATTTGTGATGGTAAATAATTATTGGGTTACTAATGTCAATTATAGATTGAAAAAATAAATACATTCTGTAATTGTAGAACTACAAAATAAATCTAAGGCGAGTCAAACCGATAAATAAAGCACAACAGGCAAAGAAGCAAAAAGCAATACGGTCTATATAGTAAATTGGCCAGGGGTGTAACACAAAATTTAAAAAGGTATAGTAAGCTTATTATATTTGTTTCTATTCTCAGTAAGCATCATCTCTACAAAATTCTGCAGCTAAAGGAAAATCTTACCAGTGAAAATGTGCGCAGCATCAAACTGTGCCTGACTGAGAATCAAGATTCACTGAACTCCGAGTCGACAAGACAGTTTTTCTGTAAAGTTTCAGTGAAGTAAATAAATAAATGTAAAGAAAAAGGACTGTAAATAACGTAATTCTGAAATACTAATGTATTTATACTGCCATATATTATCAGTATTTATCTAACTTGCTATGTAACTAACTCTATAAATGCATGTTCTCTGCTTTTACCATTTTATTATTTTAAAATGACATTTGTTCTTGTATACAGTGTTATAACTTTTGTAATAAGTATTTTTGTATTATAACAACAATGTGATAAGAGGTTAAAAAGGAACAAATAATAAGGTGGATAGAAATAATTAGATGAGTTTTGAACACACCATCATTAAAAAGTCTGAAGATCCAGACTATCCATATAGTCAACAGGAATTAAATGACATAAGTAAACTCTCATTTCAAGTTTAGATCATCAAACTAAACTAGACAAGTTAAGATATAATTTAATGATGTCACTGCCTGTATTTTTGTAAAGAAATTTAATCTAGTTAGCCAATATTGTTTTAAGGATGTTTTTATGTAATGTCTAATATTTGGTAGAATAAATATGCTTATATTATTTCACTTGTGTCTTTCTGTGTTCAATATTAACAATAGCTTCCACAAGCAGGTTTTGCTCTTAGACTTGCCTCATGATCATTTCATTTAGGTCTATTTTTGATCAAATAAATGGTAATAATTACTTACTGTATATTTTGCAGGTATCTAAACAAATAGATAATATAAGCTAAATGGATGTTGCATCATCATTGTCAACATAAAATTGTAGAAAACAAAGCCTTTATTACCATATTTTTATATCTGAGGCCACAACACAGATTGATTGGGAAATGTATTAAATAAAATCCAGATTGTGCAAATGTGGAACTTTTTTTTCCTTCCCCTTGGCTGCCTTGTCTTGACTAAGTCTCTTAGAGCATTTGCAAACTTAATTTAAGTGGAACTGAAATTGTATACCACGAGTCATGGGGGTGAACAGCAGTGAGATGATGACGACATAATCCTGGAAATGCACTTGCACTGGACAGCATTCCAGCTTTAAACCATCCAAGATGTTGTAAGATGAGTAAGATTCTCAGAGAGTAAAATTATTAAAAATATAAAAAGATGAAGCACAAAGTAGTAGGACTAAAGTGATGTTACCATTAGTTCTTTTTTATATAAAAAATGTAAAGATATATTAGCGAAATGACGGTATAAATCAATTTAATTTAATCAATACTAAAGAGAACAGCACTACCATTAATGGCATGAACCAAATAAACCAAAAATGGACATATGCTACGTTTGCAGAGTTATGCTCTTATCACTGTGGTTTAGCAAAAGAGAAAAAAAGAAGGGAAACCCATGATTCACCAAACAATCCCATGTGGATGAGTCATAAGTAAATACAGAATTTCTTAAAAAAGAGTTTAGGAACCGGGCAGCACGGTGGCTTAGTGGTTAGCACGTTATCCTCTCAGCGCTAGGGATTCCCGGTTCGAATCCCCATTTGGGTGGAGTTTCCATGTTCTCCCCGTGTCTGCGTGAGTTTCCTCCGGGTTCTCCGGTTTCCTCCCACAGTCCAAAAACATGGATCATGTCAATTGAATTCTCAAAATTGCCCCATATAGAGTGTGTCTGTGTGAGTGAGTGAGTGTGTGCCCAGTGATGGATTGGCGCCCTGTCCTGGGTCTATCTGCCCAGCGCCCGAGACGTTCTCCCCTGGATGGGCACGGGGAACCCCACCACGACCCTACTAGAGGATAAAGCGGGAGATAATGAATGACTGAATATTAATGTATACAAGGGAACATTTGAAAATTTTGAATACATGAAATCAATTATTTAGTTTGTTCTTTTTTTATTACAGTGCACTAAAGCTGCATAGCCTTCATAAGTTTGGACAAGACCTGATGTTCTACCAGTCACAATAAACATACACGAATAAAAGCCATGTTTAAAATTCATTCATTCATTATCTCCCGCTTTATCCTTTACTAGGGTCGCGGTGGGGTTCCCCATGCCCATCCAGGGGAGAACGTCTCGGGCGCTGGGCAGATAGACCCAGGACAGGGTGCCAATCCATCGCTGGGCAGCCATGTTTAAAATGATGTTTAAAATTTTCAGCAGCATAAAGTGCTGAAAACATTCTGCGATCAAAGGAATGCTTGGTTCTAGGGGTGCCAACAATTATAGAACAGCAATAAAGACAAAAATCAATTCAATACAAGACCTAATGTTACTGAGACAAAGACATTCATTCATTCATCCATTATCTTCCGCTTTGTCCTATATTAGGGTCAGGGAGGGGGGGGTCCCCATGGGAGGGGGGGGGTCCCCATGCCCATCCAGGGGAGAACGTTTCGGGCGCTGGGCAAACACACGCAGGACAGGGCGCCGATCTATCGCTGGGCACACACTCACTCACACAGACACACTCTATATGGGGCAATTTGGAGAACTCAATTGACTTGATCCATGTTTTTGGACTGTGGGAGGAAACCAGAGAACATGGAAACTCCACCCAGATGGGTATTCGAACCGTGAATCCCTAGTGCTGAGAGGCGAACGTGCGAACCACTAAGCCACCGTGCCTTGAGAAAAAGACAATACTTTCTATTTCGTTCTTGTGACGCGAGATGCTCACGATTCGTCTGCATCCTCACAGCCACACCGGTATTCTGTAACAAAGAAGGTAGGAAAACCGACACTATTCTTTTTGAGATTAAAATAAGGAAATGTTATAAATGTTATAAGATTCTACAATCATCTTATTATCAATATCATATTTAAATTGATACGTAGATAATTGAATAATGAATCATCTTCTGTTTTTAGAGCTGATTTGAATTAAACTATTGTTTTTGGTCCTGTATTCAGCTCCTGAAATCAGTGATGCTTCGGGGAAGCGACATTATAAGAACACGCATGTTAAAAGAAAACCGCGCACATTGAACATGGGTTAATATCGAACTGCGTAGTGCGTTCAAACAGAAATACAGCCGCTCAGAAATTGTCATTTTTATTCATTTTTATTTTGGAATAAAAATTATTATTTTTATTGTATTTTGCAAATCATACGTTACATATCTCACACACACGCAGATACGCGCGCACGACGACGCACATACGTAGATGCGCGCACACGCCGACGCACGCACGCAATCAGATACGCGCGCACGCCGACGCTCGCGCAGACGCGCATACGTAGATGCGCGCACACGACGACGCACGGACAAAGCATCGGAACATCAACAAAGAAACCTTAAAACAGCAGTAGCGGCACGGTGGCTTAGTGGTTGGCATGTTCTCCTCTCAGCGCTAGGGATTCCCGGTTCGAATCCCCATCTGGGTGGAGTTTCCATGTTCTCCCCGTGTCTGCGTGGGTTTCCTCCGGGTTCTCCGGTTTCCTCCCACAGTCCAAAAAACATGGATCAAGTCAATTGAATTCTCAAAATAATTTTTTTGCCCCATATAGAGTGTGTCTGTGTGAGTGAGTGTGTGCCCAGCAATGGATTGGCGCCCTGTCCTGGGTCTATCGAGACGTTCTCCCCTGGATGGGCATGAGGAACCCCACCGCAACCCTAATAGAGGATAAAGCGGGAGATAATGAATGAATGAAAACAGCGGTAGTGAAAATCACCCTTCAACTTTTCAAACGGTTACAATTTTATTAAACAAGTGACGTTTTACCTTCCAGCAGAGATGAATAAGAAACTCAATGTTTAAGGATGCCAATTTTAAATCAAGGGCGGCACGGTGGCTTAGTGGTTTAGCATGTTCTCCTCTCAGCACTAGGGATTCCCGGTTCGAATCCCCATCTGGGTTGAGTTTCCATGTTCTCCCCGTGTCTGCGTGGGTTTCCTCCGGGTTCTCCGGTTTCCTCTCACAGTCCAAAAACATGGATCAAGTCAATTGAATTCTCCAAACTGCCCCATATAGAGTGTGTCTGTGCGAGTGAGTGTGTGCCCAGCGATGGATTGGCACCCTTTCCTGGGTGTATCTGCCCATCGCCCGAAACGTTCTCCCCTGGATGGGCATGGGGAACCCCACCGCGACCCTAATATAGGATAAAGTGGAAGATAAATATTGAATGAATGAATTTTAAATCAGTCTATTTTAACACTCCTCAAAGTTTTAGGTGTGTTAATGTCTGATTTGGCTGCAACCATAAACTAACTAAAAATCTCTTTTTTTTTTTTACAGCTCAGTAAACTATAGGTGCTAGAAATTATACAATGGAAAACCAGACGTCAACCATTAAGGTTTCTTCTCAAAAAGGCAAGCTTAAAATCAAGAAATGGTGCAAAAACAAATTATTTAAACATTCTAATGAGGCAGTACCAGGTAAACTTGGACTAAAATATCCTTAACAGGTTGGAATTTTAAGTTTGCACATTTAGTACAGTACTTATTCAAATAATCTTATATTGTTGCAGAAATCGTGAATTTTAACCAGATTCTGGAACTGAATCTTTTGGTACAAGCTGGTGAGCATCTTTTAACACGTGAAAGATTACTATATAGCAACTCCCACACATCAGATGATAACCAGGGGAGTCATGATGAGGATGAGGAGGAACAACTGAAGCAGGATTATAACTTCTTGAAAAGATGTCTGAAGATAGCTATCGAGGAGTCCTTCAATCATGAAAAACATGAAATCCTGAAAAGTGCTGTGACCGCCATATTTCAGCAAGAGGAGCAAGACCAATTTTGGGAGAATGCAGCAGAAGATGAGCGTCCTCAGTGGAGGCCAATGAAATGTCAACTGATGCATGACATGGCACTACAAAAGTTGGTAGAATTGCAATTGCAGGAGACAAAACAGGAGGAAAATGAAGAAGACAAGCTGAAGACAGAGATGTGCCAGATGGTTGAACTCATTCAGAATAATTTGCTTCAAGTTGTAAATCATATTCGGGGGTGTTACCCAGCAGAGTTTGATGTGTGTAATATGTATACACAGTTGTATCATGAGGTATTCTCTACAAAACTACGACAACGTCCTCTAAATGAAATCAGTCCAGAAGAATGCATCTTCATATTTCAGCTAATGAACAGCTATTCAAGGTAAAATATAATAATTATTTAAAAAATGGTGTTATTATAAACAAATCCTGCTTGACAAGCTCTGAAATACCACATCTCTCACTTGTACATTATATGTTCCTTTTCAGAAATGTATTAAAACACAAGAAACTGGAACCATACATCAATACTGACTCACTGGATGCTTTATTACCTCCAAAAGAACACAAATTGATAGAAGAGCAGCATCTTTCACACACAGAGGTTCTGTAATTTTACATAGGCATTTTATGCATATGATGACATGCTTGTATCAAATATATATATGTCTGTGTGTGTGTTAATATTTACAATTATAATTTTATTTTTAGGAAAAAGTCAGAACATGGTTATCCAATGCACTTTTGCTAGAAGAAAATAGCTGGCAGGATGAGAAGAAACCTGTGCTTATTGATGGATACTATTTCTCTGCTCTTGCTTCAGATGTTATTTATGTAAGCTCAGTAAAAAACATTAACTCAAACTGAGGTGGCCTGTAAAAATATATATGAAAATATCCACATTTCATGGCGTAAAGAAAGACTTATTTTTATAGCATTGGCTTAATTTCTGGTGTCATGTACAATAGTCTTATTTAATAGATTATTTTTGTACTTGGATCTCATGATAATCTTTTTTTTTTTATCATTAAGTTTGTTGATGTTTCTATAAATGAATCTCGGATGCTTCTGGGAAACGAGAAAGCTCAGCGAATTTTACTTCAGTTGAACAGTTTCCTCACGAGGTATTGAATATTTTAATACTTACAAATACACACTCCTTATGGCAAGCAAAAAGTTAAACAATGCCAAAATTTGCTGTTATAGGCAGCTGTGTGTTACACAAATCTGCCTATAATATTAATGTATTGAAGTTTTCTTTTGTCAGCTACAAGAAATCCATAGAAGAATTTCTAAAAAAGCAGCAACAAAACATGAATGAAATACTAAAAGCCCAACTGCTGTGTATAAACAATCTATGGTGAGCTATTAATCTCTCTTGTACACACAAAGTGCCAGTTCAAATTAAGATTACAAAAGATGGGGTGCATCAGGAAGGGCATTCCATGCTGGTAGAAATGACACACATCCTGAAGTACTTGTAGTTATTTAGATTTTTGCTCTTAAGACACTTTAGATATCATTTTTCTTTCTGGTGAGGTATTGTTTAATCAATTGGGTCCAACATTCATTATCTAGTATACTCAGTATATAACTTATCAACTTGGCATGACAATGTCTATATTGTGTGTACCCAGGGAGTATATAGAAAACCAACAGAACCTTCCTGATGAAATGAAAGCAGACTGGCTGTCCATGACATCAGAATTGAGAGAAACCTGTCACAGATATTTTCTAATTCCTATTCACAAGGAGCTTAAGGTATCTGCAAATAATATTTATTTATGTTTTTAATGAATTATAATGTCTTATAATTATTGGTATTTTATCAACTCAGTGATTTCCATATTATTTGTCATATCTAATCTACAGATTTCTGTCTGCATATATAAATTTACAGGTTATGTATTCTAAGCTCTGGACATCTGCATGGTTTACTGAACATCAAAACGTTATTGGAGAGTTAGAAGATAAAATGAGGGAGCAGATTTCTTTGCACAAAGACTTAAACAGTGTCTGTCTAAAGGTCAGTAATCAGCAGAGCTGGGTAGCAGCTGATGTAACTAGGTCTTTATTTTGCCACAGGAGGCCTGTTTATGGCCAATTCCTTCAGTGCAAATATAATGTCTGTGTTTTTGTTTATGTGCAGGCACTTTTAAGCCAGCTGCACTTTGAAATAATGGTTCAGTATGTGAAGCGTATGTTTAAGAGAAAATTAAAACTGAAAGATAAGGTCGAGCAGGAGACAGCAGCAACGTTTCTGTGTGAGGACAACTCCATAATCAATGCGCTGTTTGTTGAAAATGTAAGCAAGCATCCAACTTAACCTCCCACACACAAAGATGCCAGAATGACTGAGGGGCAAACATTAAGCATATAAAACTGTGCTTGATAGGGTGTTCAAATTAACACTCTAAAATATACTGTATGATAAATTACTGACTTCATAAAGGTTTGGAGATAGTCAACATTTGAATTTCTTAATGAATACAACTTAAAATCAACGGGTGTTCTTTTAAAGTATTGACATATTGATTACAGAATGATCAGCACATTAGCCATAAATTTGAAAGCGGCTTTAGGTGACCACACAAAGCAGCAGCAATAAAAACATTAGATGGCTTCTCAAGCCATCTAATAAACTGGATAAATCACATCATTACAACCATCAATGGGTTTATCATTACATAGAGCCAGATAAAAGTCTAAAAGTCCCCTCAAACATTTTACTTCAAACGCTGTGAATATTTAACCTGTACCGCATTGGTTCTATTAAACAATATTATAAACGAAATCAATAAAGAAAACTATTAACTAAATACATTTCATAGACATTACAAAATTAGCTGCTTGTCTTGAAGGACTAGTCCTATAAGATGACCATGATTATAATTATTCAAAACATTTTACATCTAAACTTCTTTTACAATAAAACCTTTACCATCAGCCACAGTCTATCACGTTCCCTCACTAATATGGGATCAGCAGCTGGCTTAAATATAAAACAAGCATATTTAATATATAAATACAAATAGTCACAACATTCAAAAGAGCAAGATGACATAATACATGATTTCAGCTGCAACATAAAATATATCGCTTCATTTGGAATCAATAGTAGAAAATAAAACAGATAACAATAACAAATGTCCTTTATTGAATTTAGTAACAGCATAATTTAGAAATACTCACAGTCAGAGTGCTTTAAGTTCAAGTTAATCACTAAGATGGTTTAAAACCCACTTTGCTGTTTCATTGTGAGAACACCAGGAAACGTCATCACAGTTAATCAGGTTAATTAAAACTCACCTGGACTAATAATTAATGTTATTACTAACTGGGTCTTAAAGCCCTACTGTTTCAAGGACATTCAAGTTCTACAGCTTATTCTTATTTCCCTTCCTTGCATGATGTTTAACGACCTATAATCATTTAGCAAAAGTAAAATGAAATTTAAATCTTGGCATAAAAGTAAATGTACACACCATAGATCAGTAGTTTGTAGAACCTATTTAATGAGCAATAATTTAAATAAAGTAATCTGGATTTTTTTTTGTAATATGACATATCTTTATTTAACGTATTAAATAGAGAAAATTATTCAAATCTAGAAAACAATGTTACTGTCTGTTCAACACACATTAACAGTTCTTTTTATAACACTTTTAAGTAAGTTTTTGTGACAGGTTTATTTATATTAATCTTTCTTTTTCCTGCAGGGTTTAGAGGAAAATTGTCTGATTAAAATACTACCTAAGGTTTCAGAAGTATTGAAAGTACAAGATCTAGATGCCCTTGAATTAGAAATATTTACACTAATGAAAGCCCATCCTGAACTCACGTGAGTATGGGGTATAGTTATAAAAGTTTAAATAAAACCGCAGTTAAATTTTATAATGATGCAGTTATATAGTTTACACGAAATCAATTTGTACATTTAAACATACAATTAAAGAAATGTAATCAGGTATGTATTTAAATGAAACTATGCATTTATAGTGATACAAAATTGATCTGAAATAGCTAATAAAATCTTTTTGTCTCAGATAAATATTAATGAACATGAAACTCCAAAACTTTTCACAGTAATTCTTTAGGCAAGTGCAAAACTTTCCAGTTTTAAAGTCACAGATCCTCATTTGATTAATTAGTGTTTGTTGTAGTGGCGTGTTTTATTTTGCAGATTTTTATGTTGGCTGAGGCTTTCAGCTGTATTATTTAAAGGACCTGGAATACATGGTGTTGTTTCTTTCTTTCAGTAAAGGCCAAGTCCGTACTATTTTGAAGCTAAAGACTAACCTTTCCCGTGCACATGTTCGCCAAATCTCTGGACGTTATCAAGAAACAAGAAAAACTCTACAGGACTCTAAACCTGAACCACCTTTTTTCTCTAAATTGCCAAAAACAAAAAGCTTTTCAAGCAAGTTCACAAGCAACTCTTTTTTCAATCTAAACATCTTATCATGTTGGAATGGTTGTAGCAAAACTCAAAATTCTTGACTGAATGTAAACATGAGAAATTTTATGTGAAAAGAAACAAGAAGAGAGGAAAAAAAGTCAGCTTCCTTTTGCAACTATAGGCTTAATGCTAAGCACAACTAAGCACAGCGCTTCAGTATTGTTCACTGATTTTAATAAGGAATTTTCAAATAGGATGCAATTAGTGAATATAACAAATTATTTCAAACAGGTCAAATCGACTAATTGAAGGCTTTGCTTTAGACTCTTGAATGAACCGCATGTACCAAACGAGTATTCACATTTTATGTAAACCCATCCAGCTTTATTATCTGACAGGTGCCATTACAGGTGCCATTTCAGTGATCTTGTTTTTATTTTTAAACAAGATATAATTTTGGGACGGGGGGCCTTTACAGTTCAGAAGACATGGGCAATGAGGACTCCAAAACAGGTTTTATTGCCACAAATGAAAACCAAAGCAACGTTTCAGTGGCCTTAAAGTTATTTGTAGTTGGAATTGTTTTGGCCAGCATGTACACACACTCACATATAAGGCTTGTGTCAGACCCCCCAGAGTCAGAAAGCTAATCAGGATGAAGGATCACGAATTTCCAGCTGATGCACCGCTCCTCCACCACCACCTGGAACAACATAACCTCCAGCCCACTGCCCAATGCAATATAATGGGGGGGGGGGGGGGGGTGATGCTTTTGTCTTGTGCTTACTTTTCTGTGTAGTAAACCACTAATCCTGGATCTTTTGTTTGACAATATTACCTGCATTAGTAAGATTTATTATTAGTAAGGAGCTTGGCTTAGATTAGATTAGTTTAGCACCCAGCTGGTGCAGAATATAACCACATGATTAGCTTCATTTATTAATAAGTAGATATATAACACCAATAACAGTCTGAAATAAAAATCACACAAAATTAAATCTTGTTTCATAATTAGCATTATATAGCTCATCACACAAAGTAATCTGGCTGTAGCTTTGCTTTGGTGAATCAATGCACTTTAAAGATGAAAGGTATGTGGCACTATACTTGTGCAACTTGTGTATCTCTGTTGAATACACTGTATTTTTTGTTTTGAAGGCTGAATGGTTGCACAGCTAATATTTATATGATTTAATCAATAATCAATGTGATTTGTATTTCAACATATATTATCGATTTCAAGCCGTGAATTTCCCATCAGCATAATTTGCTTTAATGATGGTGTCTCTGTAAAATAGTTATAATGGACTTTTTGTCTTCATAGTTTGCATTAGTTCCTTTCTGTTTCAGTTTTCATCTGTTCACATCGCCAACAAAACGTGCCTTTCATTTGGAAATAGGAAAAGTGTGGGGTTTTCCCAGGCCATTTTTTTTGGGATGAACAGGATATAACAAAAGGATATAACATTTTGGGATGAACAGGATATAACTCATCAGCTGCTATGAGTTTTGTTTATCACGAGTTGGATGAAGGTGTGCTGTACTATGTTTATTAACTATTAGAAAAAACTGCATTTAATGCATGAAAGTGTTTACCATGATGTAGTAAACCTCACATTAAATAAACCACTCATAGAGTTTGTTCGTAATTATTTGTGAATTGCAAACAATGATGAGATCTTTCTTTGACGTATTCACCTAAATTTACTTGCGTTGGCAGCTTTTTCATGGAATGTTTAAAAATTGCACAACAGGACTGATGTTCATATATTTGCCATGATGCTCACATTGTTTTAAAACATAGTGAATACATATTTAAAATGCAGACCCAACTAATAGTTCGACTATAGTACACGTATTTGACATCTTTTAATCGATCCTGCCCTCTAGAGCTCATATTAAATCATTACATCACATTAGAACACAGGAACACAGGTCTGATACAGCACCCCAGGAGAAATGAGGATTAAGGGTCTGGCTCAAGGAATCACATTGGTAACTTCAGAGGACCTGAGATTCACCACAAATCACTGCTTTGTCCGCAAGGGTCAGCATTCAATTGTCCTCTTTTCACTGGTATACAGCGTAGAAGAACATACCATAACTGTTTATTCATTTAACAGATATTGTGTTACGTCAATGTCAAGAATTTGACATAGGTGAAATGTCAAATTCTTAATGAGTAATTAAACATTCAAAGGTAAAAACTATTTTACTTATTGAAGGATGCATACAGGAATTGTACAGAAGTGTTCCCTGTGATGCTGAGAACAGTGGTCCCTCTGTTGGAATGTTGAAAGACGTTGAATCAAAAGTCACATATCAGGGAAACTTCTTTCGGATCTTGATCTCAGACTCTTAAAGGGATCGATACTGCGGCCTCTCGCAAAGCAAAGCATCCAAAATTCCGATTAAAACTTAAATTAAGAAAGTCTCCGAATGTGAGCAGTCACTTTTGCTCTCGCTACCATGGTCTGTTCAATCAGAGTTCTTACAGATGGAGGAGAAGCATCCCACAGACCTCCCTCCTCTCTACTCATCAGAACAATCAGAAGCTGCGCCGCCACGTGAACGGAGGTGCTGCATCATCTGAAAAGTGCACAGTTCACATTAATGTCATGAAAACCTTCAGTAAGTTAAAGGAAGATAATTCAGAGTCAGGCGGCACGGTGGCTTAGTGTTTAGCATGTTCTCCTCTCAGCTCTAGGGATTCCCGGTTCAAATCCCCATCTGGGTGGAGTTTCCATGTTCTCCCCGTGTCTGCGTGGGTTTCCTCCGGGTTCTCCGGTTTCCTCTCACAGTCAAAAAACATGGATCGAGTCAATTGAGTTCTCCAAATTGCCCCATATAGAGTGTGTGTGTGTGTGTGTGAGTGAGTGTGAGCCCAGTGATAGATTGGCGCCCTGTCCTGGGTCTATCTGCCCAGCACCCGAGATGTTCTCCGCTGGATGGGCATGGGGAACCCCACCGCGACCCTGATATAGGATAAAGCGGGAGATAATGAATGAAAAATTAATTCAGAGTAAATAATCTCACACCGGTGGCACGGTGGCTTAGTGGTTAGCATGTTCTCCTCTCAGCACTAGGGATTCCCGGTTTGAATCCCCATCTGGGTGGAGTTTCCATGTTCTCCCCGTGTCTGCGTGGGTTTCCTCCGGGTTCTCCGGTTTCCTCTCACAGTCAAAAAACATGGATCAAGTCAATTGAGTTCTCCAAATTGCCCCATATAGAGTGTGTCTGTGTGAGTGAGTGTGTGCCCAGCGATAGATTGCCGCCCTGTCCTGGGTCTATCTGCCCAGCGCCCGAGACGTTCTCCCCTGGATGGGCATGGGGAACCCCACCGCGACCCTAATAGAGGATAAAGCGGGGATAATGAATGAAAAATGAATTCAGAGTAAATAATCTCACACCGACAGCAAACTGGTTTAGTGGTCAGCACGTTCACCTCTCAACGCTGAGGTTTCAGGTTCGAATCCCAATCTGGGTGGCGTTTCCATGTTTTCCCCGTTTCCGTGGGTTTCCTCCGGG
Organism: Corydoras sp. C115; assembly: GCA_019802505.1. NCBI lineage: Eukaryota > Metazoa > Chordata > Actinopteri > Siluriformes > Callichthyidae > Corydoras > Corydoras sp. C115. The sequence goes on along the minus strand of JAFMOC010000054.1, from coordinate 746,428 downwards.
TTCCCCGGTTTCCTCCCACAGTCCAAAAACATGGATCCAATGAGAATTACATGTTCTAAATTGCCCCACATAGAAAGTGTGTGTGAATGAGTGCGCAGTGACAGAGTTCCTGCACTTTCTTGATGTACCCCGCTGTTGGAAGGTAATGGATGAATGATCTCACTCGTCTTTGTTTCCGAAGACGGTTTTTTGTGGCATTCAGAGAACAATCGATGTCAACAATTGCACGTAAAATCCTTCTTCGTTTCTCAGCTCTTGCTTTGCGGGCGTTTTCTATATCCTCCTCCAAGAGGCTCTTCGGCATTGTTGGAGTTATTATCATATTCACACAACAAAACAACACGATGAGAAATAAAGTCATTTCCAGCTGAATCTCCTCCATCTTCACTTCTTGTTGCGAGCTGGCGGTGGGCAAAACAGCATTTAGGAGCTTTACCGCCTCCTACTGGGGTGGCGGTACAATTAAGCCTAAAAGCTTGTCGAAATCTGTTTTAAACCTATAGGTGATTTGTATTTGTGCTGATCTGTATTTGGTTTAGTACTTAATTCAGAGTTAATTCAGAGACAGGCGGCACGGTGGCTAAGTGGTCTGCACGTTCTCCTCTTAGCACTAGGGATTCCCGGTTCGAATCCCCATCTGGGTGGAGTTTCCATGTTCTCCCCGTGTCCGCGTGGGTTTCCTCTGGGTTCTTCGGTTTCCTCCCACAGTCCATAAACATGGATCAAGTCAATTGAGTTCTCCAAATTGCTCCATAGAGTGTGTTTGTGTGTGTGAGTGTGTGCCCAGCGATAGATTGGCGCCCTGTCCTGGGTGTATCTGCCCAGCGCCCGAAACGTTCTCCCCTGGATGGGCATGGGGAACCCCCACGTGACCCTAATATAGGATCAAGCGGAAGATAATGAATGAATGAATATATATATATATATATATATATATATACACACACACATTAGATTCTTGCCCTTGACTGACACTTTTTACCATCTCTCTTAATTTTCTTTTTATAATAAATAAAAGGTATCTATTCCAGTAAGTACTCGCCTCTGTGCTGTGTGATGTCATTTTCCTCAACAACTCATTACAATTCTTCACAATCTGCAACCTGTATCACTTTTTTATTTAAATGTAGAACATGTAAGACAACAGTGAAATCATAATTTAACACCATAATTACTGCAATATATCATAAAAGTAAGGCCAACATGACAGTCACAGAATCATTCTTCTAACATTTTACTACAGAACGGAAATCAGATGTTTTTAAGCAACACTTAAACTTAATTCAACTCAATATATCAGCAGGAACTACAATAAATAGTAAGTTAAATACTTTCTTTTTAGTTTTTGCACCTCTAAAGAATAAATCACAGTGGTTCTCCCCTTTTGGGGCCTCATATGTAAAGTTTAGAGGTTAAAATTAGAAAATCATTAATAATAGTTAGTATAGCTTCCCTGCTAAATATCTACTCTGTTTTGGCACCAAACCTTAAAGGTTCAGAGTTTAATATTAGAAAATCAATAACAAACGGTTGTACAACCGGCCCCATGCTAAGTAAGTAAAGTATTTTGGCATGTTTTAAAAACTTTAAAAAGCATGGGAGATTACTGTGCAAAGTGCAAACCATCTAAAACCCTTCAGTTCCCCTACAATTCCACACCTACAAGTCCTGATTAACTTGCTTTAGTCCTAGTGCAAAACAGGCAGCTTAACTACCTACTTTAATATAAGTAACAAAACCAGCATTACAAGCAAAGAAGAAAAACGTCCATTGCACTTCACTTATCAGCGAAAAAACATGAATGTAACACATAGTATAAAAACATCTTCTTACCAAATATCCATCCCTTAAATACTAACTTCGAACTAACACTTTGTTAAACATTCAGTAGTGGAGGTCATATAATGTTGCCTCTCTTTTTAAAATAAATCATTTAAATAGTAAAATCAAAGTTTCAAGCTTTTTTTCTCCTTTGAAATAGTTTAGTGCAAATGTTTGGGCACCCATGGGCAAATATCTTATATTCAGGGAACATCCTTTAATTCAACTTGGATGGGGTGTTACATGTGGTCTGTACAAATGCAATGAACCATGTAATATTATACATTTAATTCTGCCAATAGGTTGAATTTAGTCTGCAGGTGTACATTTGTTTGTCTTCCTATCGAAGGATTTTTCCCCATCTTTTGCCCTGTGAGATTTGGGATAGGCTCCAGCACCCCTTGCAACACTAAGGAGGATTAACAACGCAGTTCCCTATAGATTTGACCTGTTAATATACTGACACAATAAAAACAAAAATACTTTTTTAACTGGGGTGGCCAAACTTTTGCCTCAGATTACAGGCCAGAAGTGTTTAGAAACTGGTGAAGCAAGAGGACAGTGTGGGTTTGGGCATCAAGCATTTAAATGAATGTTTTACCTGTCGCTTTCCTCGCCATATTGCTCTTATGTGCAAGTGGCCAAAAGGATTCATATAAATCTGTCCTTCATATACTAACCTGCAATTCCTTTAGATTTTTAGTTCCTAGATCCTTTAGATCTTGTTCCTTCAGACCAAAACTTAAGTAATGAAAATATTTCATTATCGGCCAATATTTAAACAAAGAGCTAATACCATGCTAAATCAGAGAAGGGCATTTCACAAGCTGCTGTCACAATACATGGCATTCTAGAGAACTGTATTCATCATTAATGTTCGAACCTTATGGTTTATAACGAAAGTTGAAGGACTGATGCTTTAAAATAAACATGTGTAAAGACTAATAGTTCAGTGTATCTGAATTCTACTAAATGATTAATTTAGCTCCTATAATCTAATAGTAAACCGCACACATTATTTATCAATGTCAGAGTTGAGCTCTGAATTTCAGTACAACCCCGCTTATTCCATGTTAACTTTACTTTACGCCTACTAACTAGAGTTGGTGTTCACACACTTTTCGCCAAGTGGTAAATAAGTCCTTTGTGATCTAATCTTCTTTTGAGCAATACATGAATTAAAGTGATTAGTTTTGTTTTACTAAGAATTAATGGAAGATGACGCAAAGGAGCACCAAAGAAAATCAAGAGCTACATGGTTCAGAGCCTCCCACTAAGGTGTGATTCTGCTAAACTTACCATATCCGAATGTAATAAAAAGTATAATCATGAGCAACATTCTGCTATTAAAGGCGCAGTTCCTCCTGCAGTAAGGGCTGTGAGATCTCCCAGTTTGTGAGAGGCAATGGGGGCATTTGCCTCAGTGTCAACTGCTTCACAAATGTGATGAGGAATCCCATGACGAGAGCACTTCCTAGCAGGGTGCCCACTGCCCAGGCATATGAGGGTTCCCTGGGTGCAGAGGGAGGCACAGGTATAGGCGTCAGCGTGTCCGTCAGCAGATCCCGTACGCTCATCAACGAGCCGTTGTTCGGTCTGGGCTGAATGCCGAGAATCCTACACATGAGTGGGTAGAGGTCAACTGAGCGCATTGATTTTTTGGTGAACCCTTTGCGGAAAGATGGGCCACGAGCAACAAACACAGGGTGCATGCTACGTAGATAGTTGTCATAGCCATGGTTTCCCACTGCGATTAAGAAATGAACAAATAATTAGTATTCTCCTTAGTTCAAAAACAATAAGTGTATATTGGATTTAACAGAAGCTACCAATTAATTTCATAATTAACAGTTTTTATAGAGGTTGGGAAGATGACACCAAGATACTTTAAGGACTTATTCATTCATTCATTCATTCATTATCTCCCGCTTTATCCTCTATTAGGGTCGCGGTGGGGTTCCCCATGCCCATCCAGGGGAGAACGTTTCGTGCGCTGGGCTGATACACCCAGGACAGGGCGTCAATCTATCGTTGGGCAACTTTAAGAACTTAGTTTACTTAATTTAAAGGCCTGCATTAGATGTTGCATGAGTTTAAGGTTGAGATGGCATCAACAGCTGTTTAGCCAACAGAGGTTCTTATAAAATGATACAGTTAAGGGGTAATTAGTTTCTCCAATTTATCCATCAGTGTGTATTTGGAATGTATGAAGAAACCCAAGTATCTGAAATAAAAGCAAGAGGCACAGCGAGGACCCTTTGTTCACCTCAACCAAAAACCTGCATCACTTTGCTTTCATCTTCAGGGGCAAGACAAACTTATTTAAGTAATTATAATTAAATACTGTCTTATGTGTTCTATACTTACACATGAACGATCCGCTTTTGTTCTGCACAACCGTCCAGCCTTGTTTGGCCTCGATGATAATCGGCATTATTCTGACATTGTGTTTGTAGTGAAAATAATCTGGAATGTCTTCTTTTTTGTACACGGCCATGTTAGGATTGGCATTCTCCAACAAGCTGTAAACCTCATCAAATTTACCTGTAAGCAAGACAGAACAATCTTTAAAAACAATGATGCTCATCATTTTTATACCATGACAACAGAGGTATAACACAGTTTGTGTTTCAAATTCTAAAAATACATTTTAATTCCTTACATTTACATGCATGACAAATACATTTTCTGTTCAGAGTTGTGTGTTTGGAAGTTTCTAGGTTCATGTTCCAGGCAAGAGGAATAAAGTGCTTTCTGTTTGGGAACTGCATGTTTTTCTGTATGAGTCTTTGTGGGTTTCTGTTATAAGCTCCAGTTTTTTGCTCATAGGGTCCTTGATTTGGAGAAATCAAATTGTGAATATAGAAAAAACTATCTACCCTGCAATTATCTGGTGTCTTGTTTAGGGTTTTCTCTTCCTTTTGCCCTGTGAGTGAGTGCTGGGCTCAAGCACCTCCAGAGACATGATTGGGATAAGTGGGTTAGAAAATCAATAAAATGAATGAACATCGTCATGGCATATTTTTTTCATGCCACATTTTGCATACTCTCTCCTGAGATACTAGCTGAGGTGGAGAGCATCCTATTACACGCTTTGATCTCTGCAGGAGAACATACTGGTTGCATATTTTATCAGGCAGTGACAGATGTCTATGCAAAGTCAGAGGATAACACTGTGATTTTGATATACCCACTCAAGTACTGTTGATCATTCTGGCCTTATTCATGTTCAACCTCTTAATCACATTAGTCTTGCTGCAGAAACAGATGATATCAAAACCTGAGCTAAACAAATTCTGTAAACTTACCTTCCTTAGGTAAAATTCCAACCACTGGACTCTTGTCGATCCATGTATATAAATCCCGGCTGACGTAGGTGTCCAGCTCAATGACCTTATCATAGGACAACTGAGTCATTCCATGGTCACTTGTAACAATGAGATTAACTTTATCATAAAGCCCAGCCTTTTTTAACTCATCTCTAACAAAGCCAAGCTTTGTGTCAATGTCATCAATAACCACATCCATTAGTGGACTTTCAGGTCCCAGATTATGGCCACTCTCATCGGGCTCTTCCCAGTACAGGACACCAAAATTAATTGCATCCGGACCAGAGAACCAATTGATGAGCTTTTCCACCCGCACCTCAAAAGGGATGGAAGCGTTATATGACATGTAATGGCTTGGATATAGCCCACCAATCGGCACATCTGATCCAGGCCACATGGCAGCGCCGCTTCTCTGTCCAGCCATCTGATTGGTTACCCAAAGTGGAACTGCCTCCTCCCACCATCGAGGCTCATAAACTTCTGGTCCCTCCATAGAGAAAGACCGGTTTAAAACTGGGTCATACATTTCATTGGCTACAATGCCATGGCTCTCTGCATGCAAGCCTGTTACTAATGTGTAGTGGTTGGGAAAGGTTTTGGTGATGTAGGTGTTCTCCACCCGCACCACCTGCACTCCCTCGTCCATAACAGCACAGAAGTTGGGGGTTGGAACCCTGTACACATAGTCCCAGCGGAAGCCATCAAAAGAAATTAGGAGCAGCTTCTGATTTTCCTCCTGACATGACAGGAGAGGAGAAAGAAAAACTAGGAAGCAGCTCATCCACATCCTCTTCACCGAAACAATGTACATCATGCAAAAAGGAGCCTACAAAACATGAGATAATGTTTAGACCATTTCTACCATTAGCAGCACAATATCTAGATTTATTATAATAAAAACAAAAAACACTAAACAACCATTAAACAACCACTATATAGATGACAGTGTGGCAATACAGTTTTTCAGAAACAGATTGCCCCCTCCTGGTAAAACCAACATGCCCTAATTTCTGATTGATAAGTAACCTGGGAGTGGGTGTGTACAGGGTCTATTTTATGTAGAGTTTGACTGTTTTTATCCTTTAATAAATAATTTTATACTTAAACATAACCACATATGCTTAGTTAGTCTTCGCTTTGTGGCTATGACAACTTCCATTCTTCTGGGAAGGTCCTCTATAACATTTTGGAGTGGGTCAAATTATTCAACCCAATGTGTTTGATGTTATATATCTGTTGCAATAGGACTAAATGATACATGTGAATTTAATAATTTAACAGCTGTGTCCTAATACTTTTAATCATACAGTAGATCAAAATTTTAATTTAGTTGGCTGACCCCGATTGGTTATACATAAGGTAAGGGACATGATTTTTTTTAATCTGTTCTTGACCTCCTCAGAATCCATTAACATTTCATTTACATTAACAACAATTATCAGAACTCCTCAGTGATTTACAAATGTGCCTTGCTTGCTCATGTTAATGTTTCCCCAAATCATAGAACAGAAGCTGACTGTGCTCCATCTGTTTGTGTTCTGCAGAACATAGTGTGTACATCCCCTGTACTCTGTTCTCTTATGAACAGGACCCCAAAAATACCACCACAGAGCAGGTATTATTTGGTTGGTGTATTATTCCTATCCCAGCAGTGTCACCGAGATGGAAAATGAAACTACAGCAGCACTGCCGCACTAAAACCCCCTCAACACATCAGTGTCACGACAGAACGGACAATAAACAATGCACCACCCGAATTATACCTGTTCTGTATAACCAAAAGGGAACAGAGAACCTAACCAATAGAGAACAAAGAACTATCAGGGGACTAACAAGAACAAAGGAAACAAATGTACTTTTTATTATTCAATATCGTTACATTACATTTTGCCCCTTACCACTGGTCTTTGATTTTATTTTAACTTAATTTATTTTGTAATTAAGAAAACCTCAAAACTGTTATTGAAATGTTCATAATGAAAAACACCTCTGGTTGTAAAGTATGTGATTTGGTTTGAAACATCTTCCCTTTAAAAAACCTTTTAACGTACATCTCAGACAAAACAGGCTACAAGCCAGACATTTGTGTCATTCAAGCAGCTGCACTCTACTAGAGACACCTGCAATAGAGACTCCACAAGAGACTAATTAGTTTCCTTTGTTTCCTATTGATACTATTTAAGACATTAAGGACAGTTTCTAAATATTTGTCCTGGGTTGGTTGAAGACAGGAAAGAATAACTGCATTCTGGGTGAAATTTATTTTTAGTATTTTCTTTTTGAGCAGACGATTTCATGATTTGATCACAGTTAGCATATTGATACAGCATTCACGTCACTACAAACCAAAATGGAATTAAATAAAATATAATAAGACTTGGTGGCTTAGTGGTTAGCACGTTCGCCTCTCAGCGCTAGGGATTCCCGGTTCGAATCCCCATCTGGGTGGAGTTTCCATGTTCTCCCCGTTTCCGTGTGGGTTTCCTCCGGGTTCTCCGGTTTCCTCCCACAGTCCAAAAACATGGATCAAGTCAATTGAATTCTCTAAATTGCCCCATATAGAGTGTGTTTGAGTGTGTGAGTGTGTAGCCAGCGATGGATTGGCACCCTGTCCTGGGTGTATCTGCCCAGCGCCCGAGACGTTCTCCCCTGGATGGGCATGGGGAACCCCACCGCGACCCTAATAGAGGATAAAGCGGGAGATAATGAATGAATATACTATTAATATATGGTAAGTGTACCAATTATAATGGCCGGCGAGTGTGTGTCCATGGTGTTGTTTCAACCGTTTACACAGCTAAGAAAAAAAAAAAAAAAAAAAGCGGGAGATAATGAATGAATGAATGAATAATAAGACTTTATATCTGCATTCACATCAGTTTGCAATCGTGCACAATCATTTAATTGCTTCATTATCTTTCAAACTCCTGAATCCTGATGCATGAAAATATTTTTTAGGTGTCAGCTAAGAAGATAAATAAATCAATAAAGGAATGTCAACTGAAAGTATTTTTTGCAAAGCCATGATGTGTTTTAGGTCATTAGCTCACCTTATATGAAATAGAAACACGTTAAAACAGGATTCACTTCTCTAAAAGTCCGGATTGTACTAATAAATTGTTAACAAAATGGATTCCTGATTAAATGACGCCTGAAAAGTTATTTTCATTGGGAGTTGAAAAGAAATGCAGCGATTATATGACGATGCGGCATACAATACTGTGTGCATGTGGATGCAGACATTGTCTCTGGATTAAGCGTTAAAACGCTTTCGTTGACGAAATCTAAAGCTATTGTATTTAAATAGCGTTGTGTTTTATTGTGATATGACTGTCGTATCGCCATGTTTCCTGCGAGCTGTTAACAGGTGCATGAGGATAAAGGGAAACGCAGGGCGCCGCTGGATCGCAGGGTGAAGATGTTCCGACACTCAGCAGCTTTCGTCCTTAAAATGCGCGTTCTGCAAATCGATGACATCATACAATGCAGTGCGGCTCCGTGCGCTTCTCCTTATATTATAATAAAAAAAACAACGACGCGCTCGGGCGAACAGTGCAGAACGCCGCAGATACATTATAACAACCGAGCTCATCTGAACTCCATCTAATTACCGCGTCGAGCTGCTTTCACATAAACAACCGTTACAATCACTTAGCAAGTAGCTTACAGCGAGGCGAGCCGTCACCGAATGCTATTAAATACCAATAAACATGTCGACGGAGTGATCATACGGCGTGTTTTTATCAAGAACTGAAAGCCAAAATAGAAATTACAAACACTGAGCGACGCGCACCTTACCTTCAGGCTGCTTAGGAAAGAAATGGTGTCGTAAGCCCCGCCCTCTTTTTCATATCCTTATCATAAATAATGTGCAGAAACAACGAGCGTCTCTCAAATCGCGATAGACGCACTAACCGATGTTGTACCCTGTGTCGAATATAAACGCGCTTTTGTAGTTTGATATACCTGCAGGGCGATGTTCTGTCAACTGAAACGCGACCGGCGACCACAGCAGTAGGCCTGGATCAGATAGCAACTTTATTTCACAAAGAGACGATTTATTATTCACTTTACCGTTAAAAGGTGGCGCAATAGGGCCGATGTGTGTAAAGTCTGCACAGGAAATATCCAGAGTTCAAAAACTCCAAAAGAACTACTGTGTTTGATTCACCTAAAGTACTTTATTAACGTATCCCCACCACGTTTTTGTCACTGCAGTGCTGATAATGATCCACCATCCTAGTAAATGTATACAAAAATAAATAGACATTTGCACTAGGACTGTATTGGCCTGTTTATTTATTTATTTATCAATTTTTAACACGTTTTTTCTCATATAATAAAGGAACATAGAATCTACATAAAAACAAAATTTGATAACAAGACCCTTGTGTATTATATATCTTTACAAATATATTTGATAGGACCAAACCACTGATTTTATTTTAGACTTCATTTATTTCCCGTTTATGTCTATTTTCTAAAAAAAAAAAAAAAAACACTCTGATTGAGCTTCAACAGAGCTGCCAGCGGGGGGCGCAATTTCCTTAAAAACGGTTATCTGTACTAGAGTGCAAATTCATGAACCACTTGCATGTTGGGAGTTATTTAAATCAATACAGATTGCTCCTATTATTAATATAAAAACATGATATAAAACACACTGTTGGACAATGGTACTTTTAACAGGAAAAGCTAAATGACACTAAACCTCAACTGTGAAGCATGGTGGGGGTCATCGTTTGAAACCTCTCTTATGGTTTTTGGGCCATTTTTGTTTGCAAACAGTAATATACAATACGTAAGATAAATCGATAATTATACAAGTAAAAATGAATGAAATTCAAGCCTACGTTTAGAGCGCATTCAAAACAAAAAAATTATTTACCATGCTGTTAGATGGCAGTTGTGCACTAAAAGAAGACTAATAGTTGCACCAGACTGCGTCCTGCAGAGGAAACGTATCATAATAGAGATTAGGAGCAGGACTAAAGGCTGGCTGTTGTACTAACCCCTCAACGTAATCAGATGCTTTACTGTCTCCGTGGCAACCGGGACCTGACGCAGTTCTTCCCTCCTCCTCCTCTCCTCTCTCTCTTTCATTCACAAACTAGTAGAAAGTAGGAGCCGCACAAACGAGCGCACCAGCGATTTCTTTTCTTTAGCCTTTATGAACCTCCTTTTCGTCCTGCTGAGGTAAGATAACGACTAATAACATCAGATATCACTATAACACACACTAACAGCGACCATCCTATCCATTTTTTTCACTAGTATGACTATTATTTTACTATTATTTGAATTTGAAAATATTATAAAGTTTGTTTATTAAAGTTATTCATATTTAAAAACAGGATGTTGAACCTTAGTATATTAGTTTAGAGAAGTGAATTTAACAAATCAGGAAGGGAGGCAGGAGGGGGGCAGTGAGAGCAGCATGCAGGAGTCATAATAGAATCCTAACAGCATTTTTATGTATTTGTTTCATTAATTTTAATGAAAGTAATAGTTTGCGTTATGTTCATTGTAGTGTCAGATATAACAGCAAGCAGAAACTGCTGCATAAATTCAGTTTATTGGCTCTAAATGGTTAACATAGAAAGATTGATCTCTGACCTTTTAATATTCCAATTATGGACAAATTTCCTAATCACTGTCATGTGATTGGAGCGATGGCACAAAGCATTGTGAATAAAAGCACATTTAATTAAGCATTGGACTTTACCTGAGGTACATTGTTCATAGCTTTAGTCGTGTCACCCAATAGAGCGATTGAATTTTCTGTAATGTGCTATTCTGTTATTGAACACCATTTGCAGGATGTGTGTTGTTTCTGTTACACCTGTGAGTGTCATGATCTTAAGCTGTGCTAAACTGTCATGTAAGACCTCATAGGTGCTGTTAATGTGACAGAAAAAATCTGACTTATTAGCTAGTTTAGTTACCATAGAAACCTGGCGAGAATGACGATGCATAGAGTGACAAACATTCATTCGACTGGTTGAATAGCAAAATATGCAAATGTATGCATATTTTTATGTAATATGCTAAGATGTATTTGAGTGATACTGACATTTTCATGAAATGCAAAACGAAAACACTTGTTGTCAATGTTTTATTTTCTCTTTATTTTTAAAGAATGTTTTTAGTGCCATTTATTCATATGGTCATACATTCTTTCAAGACTAGTAAAATACTTTTCTCATGTTAAACAAAGAAATCTTAACCTCTGGATCTTTTCTTTAGGGGGGCACCATGGGGCTAATATTTCTGTTCCACAATAAACATCAAGGATGAAAACACAGCAAGAACCAAATGGACTACATTCATGCATCTTCCATTACTTTAGTCACCCATCTCAGTCTTATTAAAAACTGATATAAGTGATATTCACATTTAAAATAGTCTGTTATTAGTTGTTGCTGATTTTATCTATCGGATCCATCATGGATGCAGATGCAATGCCACAGGAGGTTGCGACAGATGACCACTTGAGAACATTAAAAGCCTTGGCCGAAAGACTAAGACTTGAAACCAGGAGACCCTCCTATCATGAGTGGAAGGCCAGGGTGGAAGCTAACATTTCCAAAGGCCGAAGTGAATCAGCAGAGTTTGCTGAGCAGGGACAAGGTGCAGGGCATGAGAACACAGAAAGACAGCCGACGAATGAGCACAGCTTAAAACAAGGGGGTAGCCTGAAAGGATTTGGAACTATTGAAGAGGCTCTGATCTGGCTCAAGAAAGAACTGGTAAGTAAAACGTGATGGCAGCTGAATGCAGTCACTTTGGAACATGTAACCTGAGCAATTAAACAGTTTGACTGTTTCACTTGTTTTACCCAAGTGAGAAAAATCACAATCATATTTTAATTATAGTTCTTAACATTAACAAGTATTATACCATGAGGAGATGAAGAGGAGGGGGTAATCAGAAAGTAAACAGAAGTGCATTTAACATAATGCCACGTTACCAAATCTATTCTTTTTAATTAACTGAAAAGTAGTGGCTGATGATACACACATATTCACAGAGTGACGTGAGCACATGTGCCCAGAGAGCAAGTGGGGTTAGGTGCCTTGCCCAAGGACATCAAATACAATATTTTTTTCTGAAGAGAGGAGATCCAAGTTCTCCTCATATTGTTTAAAAATTGATATATAATTTGTATTATTGGTGCATAATTTACAGAGTGAGATGCGCCTGCAGGACCAGCAGCTTGCACGCCAGCTCATGCGTCTGCGAGGAGACATTAACAAACTGAAGATTGAACAGACATGCCACCTGCACAGACGCATGCTCAATGATGCCACTTTCGGCCTAGAGGAGCACGACGAGCTCTCTGATCTTCTGTGTGATAGTCCGGTCACGGGGTTCGGTCTTTCAGCACCTCTCCGCCTGATTGGTGTCACTAAAATGAACATCAACTCCCGACGCTTCTCCCTTTGCTAACCTGAATGTTCGAGGTTTGCATGCATGTCAGTGACACCAAGTTTCTAATGATTGGGTTATGCCACAGCTGAGATTTTAATCATTCTTATAGACCACCTGGTCCAAACATTGTGCCTGTAAATGGATTGTAAATGTTATCATTAAGATCCTAATATGTAAAGCTTTATTTTAAGTGTCTAATCATAAACATAATTATACTGTCAATATTATTTAGGTATAACGTGTAATTAGCAGCCAACATTAACATTTATATAAGTACAAGCTGGTCATGAAATTATTTAGTGAAATCAGGTATTATTTTTTTATAATAAAAGAGCACATATTATTTGGTTGATGGATGACTGCAATGACACTGATGTTACAGAGTGTGTTGTCCTGATGTGTGTGGATCAGATGCAGCAATCCTGCTTATATTCTCAAACATTTTGCTAGCGTTTGTATAAGACTAATATTCCACCTATAATATTCTGTAGGCAGCCATTGAACCATGATGTAGGATAACATGATCACTACTGTATACTGTACAACAAAATGTATAGATCAAATTAAAAACCTACAAGGTGAAGCAATAACATAAAAATATCCTACAGAATAAACAGTAAGAGTTTTAATGCTCCAGCATCTGTGTCTATTTAACAAACTAGTACTTTACCAATAGTTTTTTTTTTTTTTTTGACGAAGCCATTCAATAAGTAAGTTACTGTGTAAGTACTAACGTGCAACATTAACAGACCTGAATCCCATTTTGTGTAATACAATTCTCAACAATTGTTTTTTGTAACACGTGAAGATATCTCACAATAATAATGCTTTTTCTGTAGATATTGTTACCTTCTTGTTATGTTCGTGTGGCCTTTAAAATGGAGCTACACCACACCCACATCCTCAGCATAAAGCCACAGGTTGCAGTTTGTTCATTTAAACTCATTCAAATATTATTAAACATGTCAGCTCATCAAACAATTGACAGATGTACTATTTCAATGCAGAGCTAGAATAAACATCTTTATATTGTGTTTTTAATGCTCTACATACTGGATCTGTAAGGGCATAAAAGAAAAGAAATACACCCTGGAGCTCATGCAGATCTAAACCACAAAAAAAGATAAGACAGAAGCAGCTGGGAAACAAAAGTAGGACGGCGGAGTTCCAGCTCATGGGTCTCATTCAGGAAGCTAATGTTTCACAGCACCTTATAATGACTGGCTTTTGTGTAAGACCATGCTATCTGCAGTCAATCGAAGAGACACAAATAGGCCTGATGATGGGAAACTTCAGACCCCTAGAGATGCAGTAAAATGACACTTTTTTGTTCATTTTTCCAATATGGCACCAACATACTAAACCTTTTGTGCAAAATTATTACTGAGCTTTAAATTACAATCATTGATGTCAATAGAAGCTATATTTTACTCTGTTCACCATGACGGAGCCCAGAGGAATGCGTGGCTTAACAAATGCCATCTCTATTGTTTATTTAGTGCTAAAATAATTCCTGAAATTTTATGACCACCTCATGAGATTGTCAGTCTATCCACTTTCTTATATCATTGTTTAAATGCACAAAGACTATATATATTTATTTATATATATATATATATATATATATAATATATATATATATATATATATATATATATATATATATATAATTTTTATTATTTTTTTCATCAGGTAAACAGTTCTGTGTGGAAGGACAGCAGCGCTCACTCATGTTAGGCTTGCCAGAGCAGACACCTGTTTTTGTAATGCTCTGGTCTGAGTCACTGAGGGAACCGCTTACTGCTATAGTTAGAACTCTAAAGACAAACCCAGGGTAAACAGTGTTCCTGTTTCATGAAAGCTTATTTTGACCTACTCCAGGTTAAGCATTAATGCAGTAAACGGAACTAAGGTCAATGCAGTGGAAGGATCATTGTGGTCATGAGAAGTTAGGACTCTTTTACAGTGCTGTCTGATAATTTAATCCTCTTTATCTCACAGAGAAAGTTGCATGCTCAGGCCTTTAGCAAAGGCTTATGTCTATTCATAGAGGTGTGATCATTACCATGTTCTAACTATTTAAAAAATGTGTTCGTGCCTCAAAAGAAAACAAATAAAGCCTGTCCAAAAGAGAAAGAAAGAAGTGCAAAAAGACCAGATGTGCAAGTGCACAGGAGGACACAAAAAACAAAACAAAAATGTTTTTCAGGCAAAACAATCCTCATTCAGGTGGTAGAAACATAACAGAATGGGATTTAATGGGATGAGACCTTTTTTATTTTAGCACAGGGAAAGTATTTTTAAGTTTCTTGCTACATGTTTCCAGAGCATTTTGGTAATTTAACAACAATCAAGCAGTGACAATTCATGCAACAAATACAAATATCTGTAAAAATACTTTTTCAAATAATTTAATGATTTTAAACAGCAATATAAGAAACAAATTTTCATGTAAGGTCTTTTTTGTTTTTTTTAATCTGATACGTTATGGGGCACAGTTCATTGCTTGCGTGATTATATGCTATTTGAGCGAGCACACCTTGTTTTCTGTTCATGAGAATTTCAATAAATGATCTCTACTGATGCAAGTAAAATTCTGGCAAGTTGTAACAATGACTTAAATCCTCTTAGAGGAATTAATCCAAGCAGGCAGACTGTTTAGTGTATAAAAATGTTGCTGCAGTGGATTAGCTGCATTCTTGGGAAGGTACAGGAGGTAAAGGTATTATGGCAAAACCAAATGCCATGACCTTTGAAGTCACAAAGCAACTCTATAGAAAGTGCAGAAGATTTAGATGAGCCATGTGAAAGTTTTAGAAATTGCTGTGATGTGCTTAACCTGAGAGCTAACTATAACATTTAAATCCCCCTCAACTTCATCTTTATGCTAGAACTCTTTTTGTCCTGTTGCAACCGCCATGACTTACATCATTAATAAAGATTAGTGATCCTGTTCCAGAAGCAGCCAAGCAAGTCCAGGCCATAACCCCACTTTCACAGATGAGCTTGTATGTTTTGAGTCATGAGAAAACTTAACAATTCTCCACATTTTATCATTTTACCTTGTTTACCTGGATTCTTAGTTGTATGGCTCATCTTTTATGAAATAGCCTCTATATTTCTGCTCCCCAAATCCTCTGTAACTAGTGGATTGGGACAAATCCCCCAAATATATGTTCATCTCATGTCTCAGCCTCATGTTTTTTATGATAAACATCCCTCTGGTCTTAATGTTGACATGTCTCTTTAACAACAAATACATCGCATACATGTAAGATGCAAGGTTAGGTTTAGGAAGTAGACATTGATAGCTATTAATTGTTTAAATCTAAAATACCTGGGTAACAAGTAAAACTAGTAAGTCAAAGATTTTTTTTGCTTACCTACAAATTGAGATGATTTGAAAAAAAGTGCATTTTATAAATATGAACATGTAAATTTTAAGATATGAAAGCTAAAAATCGTATTTGTTGTTTGGCCTCGAGTACAAATGCCCTCAGTGTACAGCAAAAACTATTTAATCATTTTCTTTAAATACATACAGTATTCGCTTTGAGGAAACTTAAAACTTAACTTCAAATACTGAACATTTCATTTAATAAACTTAGTTTTTACAAAATACAGAATGATTCTTACATCCTTGTTGGATAATTCTAGTAACAGAACAACCCATCTGCTTGTCAAAGCTTCTGAGCTACACTATTTACCCGCCACATTTTAAACAATCTACTTTGGGGTATTTATAATCAGACAAAGTGCATCATTAAAATGTAATGTTAAAATAAGTTTTAAAATGATGGACATGGAAAATGACAGTGGCACATTAAACTGTTAACACAAATTTACATTAAAGGAGACATTCATTTTCACATTGACCCCCAATTAATGTTAACTGCTTTAACAATTTAATCTCAAAGCACACACACACACACACACACACACACACACACACACACAGGTTAAAAACTAATGCCCAAGTCTCCAGTCTCACAGCATACAAGCATAAATTAAATCTGGGGGTAAAACACAGGCTAAGATGCATCTTTCTCCAGTGACCTTTCTCAGACCTCTTGTGGTGTCCAGTACACATAAACCTTTCTGATTCTTTGCGAAGTTGCAGTAAAACGGAACCTACTCTAAACCCTGCCTTAACTTCTCAATCCATCAACATTTAAAATATGGTACAAAAAAGTTCAATTTGATATTCTTTTAAAATGTGTAGCCAATTATACAAATAAAACATGTATTGCTTAAAATAAATTAATTCTAACAGATCAGAGTTTTTAGAGCAATGTTTCATTTTTAAATGTTAACTAAATAGTGACTTGCGTAAATTTATTGAGGTAGAGGCAACGTCCGGATCAGATAAAAATCAATTCACTGGGTGAGCACCATTTGGGGGTTTAAGAGAAGACTGGGCATAACATTTTCCTAGTTTACCAAGTCATTAGTCAAGTTGTTTCAAGTTAATATGGTTAGCGTTTTAGGGCATTACATAATACTATAATAATGAGCCTTTTAATAATCTAAATTTTAAAAGAACACAGAGGAAACACTCTCTGAACCACATTGGTAGTAATGTCGAACAGGATGGCTGAATTTCTTTATTTTAATAGTAACACAATGATATTTTAGCATTGTATTTTACCAAGCAGGCCAGCTCACAGCCTGACTGACAGAGCAAGCAGACACAATTATTCTGTTAATTATTTAACATAATGATATGTCAGACTTGATGCAAGTTTTAGATAAGAAGTGGTCCGCCAATGATTCCGCATTTGCAAATAGTTTTTGCTTTACATAAAATAACTGAACTTCAAATTCTGCTTTCAAGATAACAATAAAAGATGTTTTCAATGTATGTATCCTTGTATGTTTACGCTGACATGATGAATAACAGAGTAATGATTCCTCTCTGTTCTGTGCACTCCTGGAAGGGGAATTAGTTTGCATTGTTCAGTGTGTGAAAGTTCAAATGATATCTTTTTAAAGCAACAGAACGGCATCAAGGGAAATTTAAAAATAACACTGGCTAAAAGAACTGACACTGGACCACACCATAAAAAAACCTGCGCTTTACACCCCTATATAAGAACAATAACTTATTTACTTAATAGAACACAAAGTGCTTTATGTAATACTGAAAATAAATGAAAAGTAATAACAGAATCCAACCATTACATAGTTCTCTACATAAAAATGTTCCCTTGTGACCTCAAACAATGTTTCACTTCAACACTGAAGTGTATGCTCACTTCCTAGGGGTTAAACATTAAATAGTGTGATGCAGAAAATATAAAATATTCCAGCAGCACCAGCACCATTTCTGTCAAAATATGAGTTCATATCTTAGTCAGTGCAGCATTTCCTTCTGTTGGTACTTTAGTAACCAATGAAACATTAACAGTCAATGCATACGCACATAAATACAGCCATGTCTCATTAATTTGTCATGAATGATCAAGAGATCTCAAAGACCTACACTTCAATGATAAAGTTATCATTTTATTATAGAGAAATCTTTTTGTGAAACTATACGCACTGGTCAGTAAAAACTCAGTGGGCTGTGCACAATGCAATGTTATATAACACATAATATAATGTCTTCTGTCTTTAAAACCTATTGAATATTAATAAAACTGCCGGGTCTCAGCACAGAGGCTGAGAAATTGGCATGGCAGATAATTTGAGTTCATTAGTTCCTATTAAAGAATGTGCCTCCATGCTTAGCAAAACTGCAATGTTTTAAATACTTCAACCTGGAAACTTACAACTGACTGTTTACAAGCTCTGTTGGTACAACCAACCCCATGCCTCTCTCCCTTCTTCATAAGAGAATTCTAAAAGCTGGTCTCAGATCAGCTTAAAAGGTTAATGTCCCAATACTGATAGCAGATACTGCCAATAAACACTGAAAAGAATATTACCTGTGACATGCACATTTACAGAAAGTCTTTGAGCTCGTCAAGAGTCTCAAAAAACACCATCATCCAATGTGAATGACAGCAATGTGGTCACAACAATACACAGCCAGGAGTCAGTCAAATGGCAGACAATCCACATTCCAGCATTATCTGACAGACTGCCATGGGACACTGAACCATGTAACAGTCTGTGGATCAAGTGGTGATTTGCTAAAGCACACGGAACGTTTTATTGTCAGGGTAACACACCATCTTGGTCCATACTGCACCCTAAAGCCTCAATGTCATTGCTGATATCAGAGATCATCTGGTCCCACTCATCAGCTTCAGAAGGTACTGTTCCTTCATCTGATCCTGATGCACCCCCATTACCGTTAGTGGTAGAGTCAGAGGCAGAGCTGGGAGTTCGTTTGTAGCGGCCAAAGCTGTCTGTAATGATTCCCCGGCCGTCCTTCACACCAATAGTTTCGAGGAAATTCTCAAAGTGCTGGCTGTCCTTTTCTGGAATGAAGGGCCTAAGGCCTGTAAAAAAAAACCCCAAAGGTTTAATAAAATTCAATTATTAATTAAAAAAAACTAACAATTAAAAATAATAATAATAATAATAATAATATTAAATTAAAAGTGAACTGATAAATATGATGATCACTGTTCACTTTACATTAGAATAAATATCATATATTGTGTTTATTAAATCATTATTATTCAATATTTCAATATCAGTCATTTTATGTGTTTAAATAAGTTAACACATTTTCTAAAGTAAAATTTATGCACCATTCAGTTAATTCAACATCAGGAACTATAGTTAAAAAATGTGGACTGCATAAAAATGTCAGTATAACAATAACAGACATTCATACCACTAGAAAATAAACAATGGATAAAAATAGAAGTTCAAAAGTGGGCTTTAAACTGCAAAATGTATTTAAAGAGATTACAGAGTAACATCTTGTGGAGGACCAAACTGAAAAATCCTGCAGGTACCATGTTGTTTAGTTATGAGAAGCTGAGCTCACCTAGTAGGAGAAACTTCCGGCTGTCCCCATAGAGCTGGCGCAGGTTAATACAGAATTCATGAATGGAGGCACCATTTCTGTATTCGTGCAAATGTGTAGCAAACTGCTGAATCTCCTGAGAGGACAGTTTAGTTCTTAA
Source organism: Corydoras sp. C115 (assembly GCA_019802505.1). NCBI lineage: Eukaryota > Metazoa > Chordata > Actinopteri > Siluriformes > Callichthyidae > Corydoras > Corydoras sp. C115. The sequence continues at coordinate 726,765 of JAFMOC010000054.1, read as the reverse complement.
CTGGAAAACCAATAAAGCATTATTAACATGTAAGACCACAACAGAAGTATGTTACTTCAATAACGATGCACAAAAGCATGCACACACTCACCGTTGTCATGTAGTCCTGAAGCAGTTCTGTTGCTGTTGTGCTTAGTTCCCCCTCACTGGCGGTTTTGTCTTGTGGTGATGCTGGTGTGGAAGATGGTGATGAGCAGGGCGAGTGTCCTGTTGCCTCAAGTGGGTTTGGACACAAACTAGAAATGGAAAGAAAAAAGTTGTTTAAAATGTATCATTATATTTCGAATGATCTGGATTTCTGAATCCTGTTCTAGTTTTCAAAATTTATTATGTAGGTAGCAGTTATTTTAGAACACCAGAAGACTGGAATTTTGCTTTTCTTTTTTCAGATACAATGTAGATTGCTGGGTTTCCTCACTCTGATGGATACTTACAACAACCCTGGACTTCCTTCAAAAGGCCCCTTTACATCCTTATTCGAAGAATCATCTTAAATAAAAAAAAAAGACCAATCTTAATTGGGTTCTTATTTCAAACAAATACTTTAACAGTTACTGTCAGGTTTACCATTAGAGAATGGAGTAAAGGGTTAATATGCTAGTCTACAATTGCAAAACTACAAATTAAATTCTTTATTATATTTATAACTGCTAAAGTGAACATGTGTAGATACATGGATATTTGTAAGTGTGCCTAATGAAAGTGTCTGGTGCGTGTAGCTGGATTCCGTCTTGGCTTGCTTCAAAATGCTATGACAACCAACAATTTTAAGTAACAGGAAAAAATGCCTTAAAACAGAACCATGGTATTAACCTTTTCTATTACTCACCACTATAGATGGAGTGATGGCGGGTGGGAGTTGTGGTTACATCAATGAAGTCGATTGTCCTGTCCAGGAAGTCAATAGTAGATTCTGTGTAGACTATCTGAAAAACCTGACTAAGAAGCTGACACAGTTCTTCTGCTGCAGCCTGAAATAACAAGAAATACAATGAGCACAAATAGTACAAAACTGACCACCACTGCTACTAGTCTATATTGTCCAGTAGTTTAAATCATTTTCATTTAACAAATAGAAGAAAATAACATACACAATGTGGTAGTAACAGTAAAATAAATGATGACAAATAGCTAATGTTTGTTAATTACCTTGTTCTCGACGGCCAGCACAAGGAGACAACAGAATTCCAGAGTTCCACTTTCAGACAAGGAGCTCAGGGTGGGAGACTTTGAGAGCTCCGGACATGTACTGGGGCAGGGAGATCCTCCTGCCTCTTGTGCTGCAGAAAAAAAAAGTTGCTGATAAGATAATGGTAGTTTTAGGTTGAAATAAACTTTGCCTTTATTGACATATAAAGTATATATATATTGTTACAGAACAAAGAAGGACTGATGTTCTTTATTAGACTGAGATCAGCGAGGAACCACACCTGTTTTAAGAACCACGAGGTGCAGGGAGTCATCTCGGATGTATGAAACGGCAGCGATATCATGTATAGGCACTCTTAGGATAATGTCTTCTCCATCACGCCACACTAACTTTACATTGTAAGCAGACAGACTAACCACGGCATCGTGCTCGGTTGTCAGCTGACCCACTAACTGGTGAGATTTCTGTCAGCAGGAAAAGAACAAGTAAGATTGGAATATTGCCATTAATATTATAGTAATAATATTTAACTTAAGCAAAAAAAAATGCTGATATAGCTGCTTGTGCTTTAAATTGCTGTCAACTCACCCTGGCATTGTCAATAAGCTGCAGAACCTCAGTACGACTGGAGGGATTGAGGTAGCCTGGGACTGAGGTCAGCTGCCCCAAATACTACAACAAAATGTGCAAACAGAATTCAACGTAAATCAAGCCTGTAAATTATTTTGCATAATGTCCCTCTGAAAGACATTTCCATTTTTCTCATTTCTCATTGTCTCGTTTTTAATTAAAGTTTTTATGACCAAAAATGAGAATAACAAAAACTAGTTCTTATGATAAAATAGTTTTAGACAGCCATGGAACCTGAACTGGTAACTTGTGAATATATAGGTGATGACAAACACCAAGCTCCATTTTTGGACATATTTTGAGAATGGTACTACTATAATTAAATGTACTGCTGTGGTTTACTGTATATACATCTGAAATCCCCCTTTGTCAAACATGTGTTTCTACCCAAGTTCCTCATATCATAGAAACCACATGGTTCAACTGACTTTATTTACTGGTTATTTACATGTCACAAAACAAAGTAATAATTCACACTTAACTGCTCACAATGTTATAGAAGGTGGTTTTACCTTGACCTCTTTCTCAATGTAGTCATTGAGCAGGATGTCTGGGTCGATCCGGTGGTCAGGGACAGAGAGTGCGAAGGTATGAAGAGCTCTACGCTCAGTGCACTTTTCCTGAGCTTTTTTCTCTCTTGCTTTCTCGGTCTTCTGAAACACCCGCTTAAGAGGATACACAATTCCTGACTGTGCCAACCAACAGGTGGAAAAAAAAGGGAGAAAAAGCGATATAATGAGACAAAAAAATATTTCTATGAATCATATTTGTGGGAAAAAAATGATTACAGCCACACAAACCCTCGACAACCAAAACTATGACAACCATAGAGGCCTTCCTTACACTTACCTTTATCCTACAACAAAGACGAGCTAAAATACATGAGCAGTCTTGGTACAACATCAACGCACATCAAAGTCCAAGGACTATGAACACCTTGTAACGCACTATTTACATTAATTCTTGAAATAAATAAGCTCAAACATTGTCAATTACTAGGTTCAGAAAAATCACACTTATATAAAGTATTAATAATACAAGATCTGTTTACAATTTCCTGTCTGTTGATGCAAACGCTCAAGAACTGAGATACTACAGACTGAAAATACATCAAACCCTGTAATGAAAACACCACCAAACAGTTGTTTAACCTACCTGAGTCTCCATTTCTTAGAAATTATTTATCATAAAGCCCAATTTGACTACTTTTTTGACAACAAAGCAGGTGGCACAGGGCAGGTTACAAAAAGACGACCACTCTCAAAGGAAGACAAACATGAGAACTGCACCACACACACTCACTTATGCAACCACTCACCCTTTCTGCACAGCAGGGAAAAAAGCAAGATGTACAACTGTCATTTCCTGTGAAGAAACTCAAAGCTGAACTGAAACTGATATGTGAAGCTGTTGCTGTTTCTCAGCTGTTCACAACAACTGTGCATTTTAGAAAACATGATTCAACAAAGGTCTACTGACCAAAAAATAATTTAAAACAAAATTCTAATTATTTTGATACTTTATAAATAATCATCACACACAGAGAAACCACGGGCTACTAAGGTACAGTACTATAAAAGAAATCAACAATTCATCCCACTGTAGTCACCAAGTAAAATTACACCATGAACAAAGTTTGGATTTTAATCCACTTAAACCTTAACTAAGACGTTTGCTAAAAATTTGAAATACGTACAGTTATAATTGTTTTACAGTCTTTAAATTAATCTGTAGTTCACAGCTATGCACAATATTGCTTTGTTCAGTTTAACAGTCTCTAGTCAATTTAATTATTTATAGACCAAGTGCTGAGACACAACAGCAGCAGCATCAACATTTTATAAGCCTGCTTCTCCATGTAAGGCGAGAACAGAAGGCTCTACAGGTGACCTTAGTTTGAAGAAATAAAAAAAACATCTCTAACCGTTTTAAATTGAATGTCTTGAAAAGTTAGAATTCAGCAAAGTAGGAAACAATAATTTAGATTTTATTACTTTACATTACAGTAATGTGGATAAATAAAAAAAAATAAAAAAAAACAGGTTTTAGATTTACGTATATGAAAGCTTTGGCGGCCAAAACCCATGATTACAACAACACTGTCCCCTAATGACCGGTGCTTGTCATAACACTTTGTAAGATACAAGCTTCATTTTGATAACAGCTATTGTTTTCTGTTTCGTATTGCAACAGCCCGTCACATTTAGACACATTTACAGACATTAAGACAACCTTTAACTTAAGGTGAACTGTGTAGATGGCTTGAAGAGTCATACTGTCTTTCAGATTAAAAAGAAAAACAACATTGTGGATCTTTTCCTGCCTCCCAAGTGGGCACCCGCAGAGGGAGTCATATCCTGTCTGGGGTATTTAGTGAGCCCTGCCCTTAATTCACTTTTTAGAAAATTGTAAAGAATGACAGAGTTGACAAAAAATTTAAATAATAAACAGAACAAAAAAAAAAACTTCTTGTTAAAAAAAAAAACAAACAAAAAAAAACTGTACAGTCATTCCAGGAAATGTTTGTATTGTCTCCTGCTCAAACCGTTTTCATGTACTAACAGAAAATAACTAACGTATAGCTGTGTAATTTTTCTCTACTTATCACTAGATCACTAGAGGATAGTTCTTTTTGCAGGTGACATCATATATAGAGCACGATGTGTACGTTTTAATAATTAAGATTTTGTGGTAAAATTTTATTGTGTGAATATTGGCCTATATTTCAATTGTGTATGTAAAAAACACTAACCTTGAAGTACTCTGTTTATATTAAAGGCTGTTTAAACTCTACACTGTTCTAACTGCAACAAAAACATTACTATATTTTTTTTAAATGATTGTAAGTTGTATGAAAGTAAAATGTTATTTATAGCAAAAATCCTCCTTAATATCCTTTATAAATATAGAAAAAGCACCTAAAGAGTCATGATATTTTTTTAGGTCTATAATGAAACTAAAGCTAAAATTTGAACGATACATTTTCCAGATTAAAGACGTTTTTTGATTTAATGCTGTGTACTTTTATTCCCTTGACATATTATTCAGGTTCGGGTTAGTTGTTGTTCAATCAACAGATTGTTACTGAATAAACAGCCACTTTTTTATGTAACTTGTGAGCTCTTACCATTTACAAAAATACAGTTGATAAAGTATCTGTATGACATCTTACTGCTTAAAAAAAAGCACATACACATGAAAATGCTATTATATGGTGTGTGTGTGCCATAATTATATTGTGGTATAATAATTAGGTTTGCGCATACTTTTGGACTTTAGTGACCAGATCATACAGGCCAACTGCTGGAAAGAGTTGATCTGAGGGCATGGTAGCTCAGTGGTCAGGGTGTTGGATCAATCTGAAGGTTGGCGGTTCAAATCCCAGGTCCACTGAAGTTACCAGTGTGGGTCCTTCATTGCTTAACCCCTTAACCCTCATTGCTCCAGGGATGTTGTGATGAACCCTGTGCTCACCTTGGAAGTCGCTTTGGATAAAAGCGTCCAATAAATGACCAAATGTAAATGTAATCTGCACATTAAAACAATTAACAGAAATGTAGTAATGATTGTGCAGGAATGATTTCATGCAATAACAACGGGAACTCGTATACAGTAACGCATGTGTTGTTATTCCAACTACAATTAAATGGTAAGATCTGATTTCTTTTGGTTTTGTGGTTATTCTTGGGTTCTAAACGTTCTCAGTAACACTAGTGTCTATGAGCTCGGTGTGAAGGCTAACGGGTTAGCTAGCTCGCTACTGTAATGAAGTTCTAGAAACAAATTCACCATGACGAGAAATGAGTCGGGGGGGAAAAAGGGTCACTTACCTTTTTAATCTTTTTGTCATCATCCCCCATGTCTATGTGCAGACGCAGTGCATGTTTACTGCAGTAGAGGAGACTGGGGTGAGTTCTGTATCAGTGCTACGGGAATCAGTGACGTCACGCTCAGCCTAAACTCTACTACATCCTCCGCTTTTAAACTCCGAACTCCAGCAAACACGGAGAGCCGCAACATCCCCGTGTTCCACGAAAGGACGACGGACAGCAATAACAGGCGATGTGTGGGGACACATTAGCAAAAACCTAAACCTAACCTAATAGAATATAACTTACAACTAGAACAACAACAGCTCCAAACTTTTCAATCGTGCCGCCATTTTGGGCGTAGGACGCGTTACCCAGAATGCCAAGCGAGGAGGAAAAAAATGCAAAAGAAGTGTGTGTGTTAGAGCTGTGCGATACCAAGAGTTTTGATATCGATCTGATACCAAGTAAATACAGGGCCAATATCGCGATATTCGATACCGATACTTTTTAATATTTAAGCTTCATTGATCCAAAAGAGGCGGCACGGTGGCTTAGTGGTCAGCACGTTCGCCTCTCAGCGCTAGGGATTCCCGGTTCGAATCCCCATCTGGGTGGAGTTTCCATGTTCTCCCCGTGTCCGCGTGGGTTTCCTCCGGGTTCTCCGGTTTCCTCCCACAGTCCAAAAACATGGATCAAGTTAATTGAGTTCTCTAAATTGCCCCATATAGAGTGTGTGTGAGTGAGTGAGTGTGTACCCAGCGATGGATTGGCGCCTTGTTGGGATTCCCCAACATGGGCGGTGGGGTTCCCCATGCCCATCCAGGCGCCTTGTCGCCTGGATGGGCATGGGGAACCCCACCGCGACCCTAATAGAGGATAAAGCGGGAGATAATGAATGAATGAATGAATGAATGATCCAAAAGACCTAGTATAGAATTTCGCCAAACATTGTAGGTGACAACAAAATAATGTATCCCAATCGACATCTTTGTTTAGAAACAATGGAACAGTAATAAAACAAAGTTTGCTTTAACGTGAGGAAAATATATATTTTTGAGGTAAAAAACGACAATACAAATATCAAGTAAAAATGCTCCCCTCACTCGACAGTTTTTTTTCTTTCTTTGTTTCTTTTTTTCCAAATAGAATTTTGGTCTGGTTTTGGGTGTGCTGTGTGGTTTTTCATGTGCTTAAATAAGTTAAATAAGTTTGTTGTGTTTCCTGTGTACCTAATACAGCCGAACAGCGCTTCTCTTTCCTTCAGACATCTTTTTTTATCTCCCACTCTGAGTCTCTCTCTCCGTACTGTGACGTGTCGACTTGGGCGGGTCAGGCTGAGCCCACGTGGCTGCTGTCTTGAGTATCGATCTTTTTACGCAAGTATTGTTCAATACCAATACCTGCGTTGGTATCGATATCATCGATATTTGTATCGATCCGCACAGCTCTAGTGTGTATGTGTGTGTGTGTGTGTGTGTGTGTGCTCCCTGTATCAAACCACACCGATGCTTCGATTACATCAATTGTTCGATGACATTTGTCATACAGAACCCCTGTCATTGTTTATATATTGTTTATATATTCTTTACAATCACCAAGAAGAAGTTTAAGATGTCTCACGACTTTGTGGTCAGAGCAGCAACACCAGTAATTGGTGGAAAAGCTTGGTTAATGCTTTTTTGTGCAGGGAAACAAAATATTTATATTTAAATATTTATTTAAAGTGTATTTTTGTATTCAGGTGAGTTCTTTATACAGCATAAAACAGATCTTTAGAACTAATTCTAAAAAAGATTAAAGAAAAACAAAAACAAAAAGAGGCAGTCATCCAATGTAATAATTCTTTATTAAACAACAATATTTTACTCTGGGAAGTCTATATCATATACATTCACATACACTGTACATATACATCTGTATATAACCACCTTTGATCTGTCATAGGGCAAACTGTGCAAGTGTGTACTTTATACATTTTATAGTATATTTACACACACTTATAAATATTGTATTATTTTTATGCCTTAACAGATGAACAGTCTCATCTACTGATCTACAGTAAGGCTTCATAAGTATTTTTCCGTTTATTCTCAGTTTATTTCAAATATGATTTTTTATTTAAAATCAAAGACGAACAATTGTATAAAAAAGAAAACAGAAGGTAAGAAAATTAAAATGGTAGCACCATATGTTATTAATATTATTAATGTTGTTTCCAAAAAACAGAGATCATACAATATGGACAATATATTTGTTTTTACTTCCTAATACTTTCATTGTATTCAACAACAGCAAATAAACAATTTTTTGAACATCAAATAATAAATACAATCCGAGAACAGAAACTCTATGCAGAGTAGCAAATAGTTGTCTGAATGTTTTCAATGCTTTTAAATACCCTCATTATTTTGCTATTCCGTATTCTATACCTTTAAATAGCCATCATATAAATTTACAACCTAACACAAATTAAACTGACTTAGTGCTGCTTAGAACAATCTTTGACAACCTTGAGAACAACTCTACAATCTGCAGTAAGAACCGCTTTTTTTAAAGATAGAACTTTCTATATAAAAATAATATAGCAAGAGCTACATTGACAATAACAAAAGAGATACATATATTTTTTGGACATAGAGATGTCGGGAATATACAACACAGTTATCTCCTTTCATCAGCTTTTACGCATATGTTTTTAGATGAATGTCAGAATGACACATTTGTCTCATTTTCTTTTTCAGCAAGGAAAATAGTGCATATAAAAATGTCTACAAAAAGATAAAATTACATCATATAAGATTCACTGCGTTTATGCATGTCATGAACTAATAAGTGCCATCATTTTTACAGAGCAATGTCTAACTGTAAACTGTGTTGAGGTGCCTGGACTTCCAGAGATGAAAGAGTATCAGTTTAAAGGAGAACATCATTCAAATAACTACTTTGCTCTGATAATCACATCATGGAGTCCTGCTGTCCAGATTCTGTGGTAGCACCTTTGGAGTATGTGATTAAGCACCGGTCAACAAACTGAAATTGCACCATTAGTTGTTCATTCTTTTCTTCATATAAAGAATGTTTGGCTCTGTTTTTGTACAGATTGTTGTGACACAAATGTACAGGTCAGAATTTAAGACAGCTTAATAATCCATTACTTGCCATTGGTTTGTGAAAAGGTAGTGAACAAATAAAATATTGTACTCCAAAAACATGCAAACATTGTTGGACACTTTACCATACAATGCATTCTGTGAGCATGCTAGGAAGCCAGATAATGAAAAAGCACACCATGGATGAATTAAGCACTATGGAGCCAGAGACGTTGTTGCTTCCAGTTCTGTTTCCACATATCATCCTAAGTACCTTTTCTGTACACATCCAAAGTTTCCTACCCATATGTTGTCCTACACATTATTTGCAGACATAAATCCATTTGGCTAGACATTTTGTTCACAAGACAAACAATATACAGAAAAGGGTTAAACTGCTGGCACTACAGATCATTTAGCTTGCAATACACATAGGCATGGACAACAAATCAATTATAAAATTGTTTTATATGAATCTATTAGTTAGCTGAAGTTTGTAGATTGATGGACATCATAGTTCATTATTAACACCAGTTTCATCCATGGAATCATACAGAGGCTCTCAGCAGATCTGTTTAATCTTTAAAAAAATGAAATCTACCCTTCAAACAGAGGCTAACTATTGCCTTCCATGTTCCATCCAGCACACACACCTTCTCCATCTGGATTAAAGTGTAACTTGATTACAGTACTGAATAAAATAGAAAAAGAGACACTGGCATTGTTGTTTACTGTACTGGCTGTCATGGTTAGATAGAAGCACCCAGTGAAACAAGGCACCACAAAGTATGTTAGTAGAGGATTGTTGTTGCACCTCTTTTTTAATGTACATATGTGGTGAAGAATTTCAGTATCAGTTATACTACTCTAGTTCTGTAATTTATCTTTTAAGGCAGTATTCAGAACGAAGATATTTAGCATTCCCATGTATCAACTTAATTCACTTACAAACCTTCAATTAAAACCTATTCAGGTATAGTGTTAAAAATAGTGAGAACAGAGAAGAAATCACAGTGTATTTGCACCTGATTAATTATATCTGTATCCTATAGATGTGTAATTATGTTGTAGCACATAAAGTATGAGTCCAGCAGGGGTGCCAGCCGACAAACTCATCCAACCATCTCGTCTGCATCATAATGCTTTTTCAAGGGGATATTTTTGCAAACAACATGAATTAATGTGTCAAGCACCCAGAGTAATCATATTCTTGATTGAGTTTAAATGAGGAGGGCAACTGCTTTTGTTGATAATATGTTACTCAAATGATACAGAGGGTTGCTAATAGCTCAACTTATGTGGCTTGAGTTTTCAAAGAAATGACTATATCTGCTAGAGGATTAGTCACTGCCATTTTACCAATTCTCAACTGCAGAATTAAACAAAAGCACTTGAGTTAGTTATAGTAATGTCCTGGACATACTAAACATTGAAAGGTGTTACATTGAATTGGAACTAGAATCGAATAACCTAAACTTGCATTGTGTGAGATTCAGATAGATTTAATGGTGAACATCTTTTCCTGAACCATATGGTGGCTTTGTTGGCCAATTGCATCTGTGGACAACTGCTACACTCAAACATGGTTAAGCAAAATGGCCAATTTCTGAAAGAAACCAACACTTTTGCAGATATAAAAAATGATCATAGGCTAGAATTAATAAAATACAATATAATTCAATTGTGATTAAAATAGTCTGTTTGTAATAATAAATAGACTCTCTAAATCTTATACACTGCACCTTTATTGTTTTGGTTCAAGTTTAAAGATTATGTTTTGTTTAAATTAAGTACATTCAGTGTAACAGCTTTCAGGTAAAAGTTTTCTTACCCATTAGACTTAAATGCAAGTACTGAATCCAGGCAGCTGTTTTGAGACATAATCTTTGCATTGGAATATATCAAATTATTGTAACATGAGAAGAGTTTTAGGGACAAAGCAGCAACCAAGGATGGAGCGGAACTATTGGACAACAAAGTCCACAGAGCAGTGAAATAGACATGAATGTCCACACATTCTTTTCCACCCTTGGCAAAATCCCATAAACTCTTCTACTGCAACCAAACCAAAATCTGCTTTTAAAGTCCCAGCAGGCACAAAGAGGTCTGTAGTTGCCGATGTCTCAATTTTTGCAGTGAACCTTGGCATCTTATGTTTGTACTTGTTTTTGTTACACTTTTGAGAAAAAAAAATGTAAGAACTTACACTTATAACTCATACAACTGAGATAAAATCATATAAAAACATCTGTTACAGTCATCACATGGAAACTTATTACAGGACAAATTCCCAAATACTGTATGCTTTTGTTAAATAAGCCGCAGTGCTTTAGGTACCATAAACAAACAGTACTGTAATGTGACATGACTGTTTCATCTAATTTGCAAAGGAGCAGCACCATTGAAACACAAACATTGGCTAAAATATTTAGAGGACCCAATTACACATCAAAGTGCACAGCCTTGGCATGTATTCTTCATAATAAAAATCACATATTTTCACATAAACTGACAATTTTCTTTGCGTTTATGATAATGAGCATCATATTAAAAAGAATACGAGTGATTTGAAAATCTGTTGTGGGATTAGTGCGTACATTCCAAACTGAATGAAGGTTAACTGCATCAATTTCATTTGTCAGAATGAAACCAAAACCCTTACTAGAATAGGAAATAATGGAGGACTAATGAAGGATTAATCAAAGCATCACATTCTGCAATGATTGTATTATTCTGTTAAAAATCAAAACAAGACAATTATACCAAATATTTGTAATTTACACGCTACACAAGCAATGTTTTCTGTCTGGTGTAACATCATGTATAAATAAAACTATTTACAGTTAACAAGTGCTGAGCCACATAAGAAAATGACCCAGTCAGCTGTTATCATTCTCATACACAGTTTATTATTGTGTACAAGCTGACAAAGGTATCATTCACAGAACCTAAACCTTATATATTTTCATATGTTCAAATCTTAGATGTGACTCTGCGTTTGGATTTTAAATCACACTGATATGTAAAGGCAGTTGATAAATAATGTAAGGCATTTTGTATTGATGAAAATGCCCATGGCAGTGTTATATAACCAGCAATTGCAATAAATGTACGCAATTAACTAATGGGAAGCTAAGTGACTGGCAGTAATGTGTAAAAGAATTATTTAGTTCATAATTATTCATAGGAATGTGAGAGATGTAAAACATGCTGGTTGAATCTGTACCTTTGTTTTGCCAATACACTGACGTTTTTGCTTATCTGCCATTTACAGTAACTGCAGTTCTTTTCACAATCACTAGTAATTAAATTATTCACAAGCAGTAACTTTAAAGAAAATGAATGAGTATAGTCCTCCATTATTTCCATAAACTTGAGACACAAGCATTATCAGAAACACACAACACTTTCATAGACTTGCGCACAGACATGCGCTAATATCTTGGCAGAATAACTGAAGAAAAGTAAAATAAAGCACCCAATGGAGAGTCTAAACATGTGTGTGTGAGTGTGTGTGTAGGAGAAAGAGAAAAAGAGGCAGATAGCGCCATCATAGGGAGGACTCATACTGAAGAAGCTCATAGAGGAGAGGCCCATCCCTGTACCTGATGCCCACTGCATTGGGGCTGATGTACTGGAGTATATTTATAGTACGGCGCAGACGTCGGTCCACAAAGTGTGCATCCCAGGCAGGGTAGCGTTTCCTGGGCATGTCAATTTTAATTAGGGGCCCCTCTGCTCTTATAGGTCTACCTGCTGCATCGGTAGGCTCCATAGACCTGACCTGGAATACTGGCAGGCAGGTATCAGTGGCCTCCTCATCTGGTTCTCCATATTCCCCTGAAACCATGCCACGAGTGGGAGTGGCCTGAGAACCCCGAGGCCCTGGTGTAGTGGCCATAGGCTCAGCCTCTGGTGGCAAAGGGAGGCCCCAGAGCAGCTCAGCACAGCAGGAGCTGGCCAGGACCCTTAACCTGGGGCCCATAGGATGCAAAACCCCATAGTAAAAGATCATACAAGCCACTCCTGAGATGAAACAGAGGAAGACACCGCAGAGAACTGAAGCGGCATATGAGTCGGTGGTGACAGGATCTCTATAGGTATACCACAGAGCAGTCATGATGATGTTTTCCACTAGAACTATTGAATAATAGACCACCATTCGGTACCGGGTCCTACCCTCCTTTACATTGAACCAACAGAAGACATAGACCACGCTGACCACCATATTGAACAGCACTTCCTCCCACTTGGACATGCAAAAGTCGGTCCCACCATGAATCACCCAAAAGGCCATGGCACACCAGTGTAGCACCACAAAAATGCCAAAATAAAGATGGAAAACTGAGGCAAAGAGGGCAAAGGAAAGTGCCCTTGAGGAAATAGTGAAGAAGCGCCATAGAAGATGCACCAGAGCTCCCCGGTAGCTCATGCTCTTTTGGTCATCGCGAGAGTCGCGCAGAAGCTTATGGTAGGAAGCCAGCACCCAGGAGAGAGACAATAGAGAGGCAACAGCTGACATGCCTATAGGGATGTGAGAAGTAAAAAGCAGAAGCAGTCAGAAAGTCAAACTGACCATGCATGAATAAAACTGAATAAAACATAATCATTAACACTACTGATAAGAGGTCATATCGTCTATTAAGTTATGACTATGCATCTTAACTTGTTCCTGCATATATACAAGTCATAAACAACACACCATTCTAGTGCCATAATTACATTTTTCTTTAAAATTCTCTCAAAACTGTCGAATTAAATATGTCTCAGACTTACTGTTTAACTGCAAAAAATGGTTGTTCACACATTTACACTGTTAAAAACAAAAACATCTCAGTCCTCACGCCTCTTATAATTTCTTCATCAGACAACATTAGTTTACTTTTTTGTACATAATTAATTTTAACTTGCTTTACATTTTGGGAAAGAGATGCACTATCAAGAAATAACACTCAAATTCATTGAGTTGATTTTGAGTTGAATTTGAATCAATGCACCATAAAGTTTTTAGATAATTGCCTGAAACTATACCAAATTTATCAATCGATCAATAAAAATGTTTGAAATATTTTCAACCAAATGCCATATTTAACTATTCTCCCTTCAAAAATTGTGCTAATTTATTAAAAAAGATTTTTGCAGAAGAATGTTCACTGGGAATCAAAATTGCTCCAAGCAAATCAGCTACCTGACAAAATCGATTATGCATTGTGGTTATAATGTAAACTAAAGTAATAACTTCAGTGGTGTAAAACTGTCTTATGAATATATCAAGAAATTTAGTTAATATTGGATAAATTCTCTGTAATATTTCCAGTGTGACATTTACGTTTTCAAAACACAGGTGCTGCATAAAAGCAATACGATGCAGATACTTCAGCAGTCCTAGTACAGAGCCTTGGGGCACTCCTTACACTGCAGTGTCTCAGCACGGTTCTTCTGGATCATTATGCAGAGCTGCAGCACTAACTGTGGGGCACTTTCCAGGAAGGTCTCAAGGAGACGAAGCATGTTCACATCAGCATACTCGTACATCATAGCCCAATAAAAACGTCGCTGATTTTCTTTTTGCCTTCGACTCTGTATGCCAAGGTACATGGTCCGGATATATCTGTAGATGCACCAGAAAAAAAAAGCAGGGGAGGTGTAAGAAAGACCAACATTTACCAACATTCAACATGTGCAGAAAATAACTATAAAAATATGATTTTAAAAAAAACATAAAAAAATGCATAATGAGAACAAAGAATGTATCTATTTGGATATACATATATAATTATACATGAGGTATTTCAACTTATCAGTAGATTTTCCAATGTAACATAGTGTTACTAATTACTAGTAAGGGCAAGTGAGTGAGGGCAAGATAGCTCGGTGGTTAGGGTGTTGGACTATCAATTTGAAGGTTGTGGGGTCAAATCCCAGGTCCACTGAAGTTACCAATAGGTCCTTGAGCAAGACCCTTAACCCTCATTGCTCCAGGGATGTTGTGATTAACCCAGTGCTAACCTTGTAAGTCGCTTTGGATAAAAGCGTCGGCTAAATGACCAAATGTAAATGTAAATGTACTATTTTCCTTGTAATATTAACTTATTAATTATAAAATAGCCATATAAAAGCTGACTATACATTTATTATCTATTTTGGATAAATATCATTTCATCCTATTAATAGGTTGTCACATGATGAACTTTCTGTTATTAAAGGTTGTTATTTGATTGAATCAATGATCCCAAGGACCCACAGTTTGGAATTATTTATCAGTAAATTATTATACCTGCTTTGGAAGGTTAAAAATTTGCTTAAATACTGTATTAATTTTGAAATGTTACCTAATCATTTGAATAATGTTAAGGTCAGTGAAGTTTAAATTATTAAGGCCAATCAATTAGTGTAATGTGGCAATTATACCAATAGAGGTCACACTACACAAACTTATGAAACCTTTAGAAAAGCTACTGTACTAAAAAACAGGATTTCCTTATACTAAGCTTTGACAAAGCTGCCACGGTAGGATTACAAATAAACTCCACATAATAAATGTAAATGAGCAGTGGCGTAATCACTATTTAATGAAGTGATGAGCATTTTAACAAAAGCAGCAAGGATGGGAATGGGCCACATGGTGCTGTTTGGGTGGCAAATAAGTAAAAAATATGCACATCAGTGTTAATCTCTTAGAAAATGTACCACCTCTTTGGCAGCTGACAGACTTGCCCCCCACCTCCCCCTTTCCCTCATGATCCTTTCATGTCTGCTCTTTACATTCAGTCCAAACAACAGACTGCACCTGCTTGACTCAAGCATATGCTTTACCGTCTTCCAGCCACAGTATCTAGAATGAAGACCTACACTGACTCTAGCCACAACACACATCTTTAATAGAACTGTGAACTGTGTTTTACATGGTACAGCTGCTGACAGCAGATTGAAGAAGATATGGCCAGTACCACATTAGCTCTGCAACTGTTAGGGGAAAATGTATCTTTAAAAGAATTCATTAATTTGGAGAACCTTCATTTTACTTGTCTGGTGTAAATTTGTAGAATGAAAACGGTACCTTTAATGATTTTATAATCATTTATAAATGTTAAAGTGCTTTATTTTCTAATAATAATAATAATAATAAAAGCTTAAATAAAGTACAAAATAAATCTGACCATGATGACAACTATACCACAGACTAAACAGACTACAGTTTAAGAACAGAAATTATGAATAAAATAAAATAAAATAATTATATTTGAGAACCAGGATGTCAGGTCAAAATAGAGAAATAAATGAGGGAACGAGAGGAAAATAACAGATCAATAGTCTGGGTCATTTACGACCTACATCGTAACCTGAGGTAACATCTGGTATTCACTGACATTTTCTGTTAGACTTATAAATGTCAGGGGTGATAAAAAGACAAAACTTTTCAGTGCATCTTTTACATTCCCATCTTTTACTCTAAAAACACATCGAAGGAAACAGTTTTTGATTGATTTTACTGTATTTACTGACTGACCTATTGTACTATACAAATAGATTTGAAGGTCATAGAGATACACCATGTGTAATGGGAAACAGGAATATTTAGTACTCATTAATTTAATTTATAAAAAGCAAATTATACTATAATTCTGCAGACAGACAGGCATGTACAACAGGGTTTGGTATGAAACCAGCCTTAAGCTCCCCTGAAATTTGCCTTGCAGCGCTGTGATGTGAAACATGACTTCCAATGAATTATTTGCACTAGGATCATGCCTCGTTAGCTATTCTGCACTTGGCCTGCTCATACCAGCCATGTTTAACAGCTCTGTCTGTCTGTCTGCACCACCAATCCTGTCTATGTCCTGCCGTGACCATGCTGTAATGATTTATCAAGGCATGTGCTAAGTTGTTTCTGCCTAATTAACCACCTCTTAAAGACCATGTGTCATAGGTCCATTGGAGGAAAAAAGAAGGCTTAGATGTAAATAAACACATACAAGCAACACATAGTCTGTTCAGTTTTAAGCCTTACCGGGGGAAAAAATGTAAATGGTTAGAGCACTTTAAAATAATCAAAGTTATGTTTGTAGTGAATCATCTGGTGATACTTAACTGTAAATGTTTAATGTCTAATTTTATCTCATTATCTTTCACTTAAAACAAGAGACTAAAACCCACCCAGACTTGAGAACAAATTCTACCCAGATTGGGATTCAAACCTGAGAGAAGAACGTGCTATCCACTTTGGCAATGCACCCACCCTATTAATAATAAATGAATAAATAAAATAAAATGCATGATAAATATGATGTAAATAAATAAAGGCGCAGTTGAGAATGCATGAAAAACAAATAACTGTTTTATATATATAATTTTTTATCTCTGTAATACATTGTCCCCACCCAGTGTAATCCAATATATATCTAAAATACAAATCTGCTCTTTTGCAGTAACTTCAATTCTTTTATTAAATATACTTGTTTTAAATTAAATTTGTTTTGTTTTGTTGTTTTAAATTTTAAATTTGTTAAAAAGATGCATTTTCTTTATTTACTCTAGCTTATGGTGCACTGGTTAAATCCAAATTCACATATAAAGGGCCTCAGTCACCTAATACAGACAGCTTGACATTTTGCCTGCAGAGAAATGTGTTCGGGCTGAATACTTAAAACAGGGACTTTCGATAATAGCTCTGTGTATGAGTTTTGTTTTTGTATAATTGATGAGAGATGTGTGTTAGTACAGGACTCATATGAGTCATTCAGCAAGGCAGTCAATGATGATAAGAAGAGCACCGCTGAGATCGTCAATGAGATCTATTGCACACCCTGCTGTGAGAGCTCTTATTCCAGACCATGTTTAGTTTTTATACTGCCTTTTATTGCTAGCACCTCTTTTTAGCTCTCCCTTCAGAAAATGTCTAATTTACATGTCTGCAATATTTATAACTATGGTCAAAGGTTTCATAAAAGAAAAATAGATAAATGGCTCTTAATTAAATCCTTACACCATTTTAAACAATTTTTTTTCAGAGTGCTCCTAATTAAATACAGAGTATTCCTGTGGCATAAAGATGTTTTGAGGAAAATCAAAAGAGAAGGAGAAAGACATGCAGATTAAGCACATTAGACTTGTACTGACAGTGTTGTGACAGCGCTGCAGCTCCTCACAACACTCATTGGCAGTAAACAATTTCATTTGTCAAATTATGACTAATGTGAAATAGAAACTGTGAACTCAGTATGGGAGCCTCTTATAGAAGAGCTAAAGTAATTAACAATAATTGAATTGTTTTTTTCCCTGGGTTTTTTTTTTTAGAGAGCTATGTGTTTTAATAAAGGTTCGCAGACATCTTTAGCAAAACATATTACATATTTAATACAATTTACTGTTTTATAACAAATTAAACAGAAGTGTTTTTTATGTACCAAAGAACCAGACTCTCTCAATCAGTGTGAGTGTGTGTGTGTGTGTGTGTGTGTGTGTGTGTGTGTGTGTAGCTTTCACAGTCTCACAGCGCCCAGTCATCACTGATGCTCTCAGTCTCTCACGCTCTGTCTCCCTCCACATGGCCAATTTTTGTCACTATTAGCAACCACCGGCTTGTGTGAGCTGCAAAGCTGTAGATCACATGACCACCAGTTCACCCTACTGAGTGGCTGAATGAAGAGGAGTTGGCACTGGATGCACAAATTGCAGCCATGTAATGATCCATGATCACTGAACCCTCATTTGCGATATAAGACTATTGATTAATTAGCTAAATGAGTAGACATTGTTCTGATCAGCATAGCATGTCATGGTGTATGGATGTGCATGGGGGAACTGTCTGCAGCATAGGATCAAGCAGAAGATAAGTGATGGATGGATGGATGGATGGATGGATGGCTGGATTATTATACATAGCAAATGCTGCTTATCTATTGGTAATCCTGGCAATGCTTACATTGTAATTTAAATCCAATTTCACTCATAATATATTGTCAGATTTTCTGTGAAGCCCTTAAAAATGCTAATAGTCTTAAATTATTTAAATTCTAAACAGCACATCACAAGTGGAACAGCTTCAATGCACACAAACGTATGCAGACGATTTTCTTGTCTCTGCATTTATAAAAGGGTAATTTGTCATTGTAAATAGGTCTGGTCTCACTGCTGTGTTTTTCACAAAAACAAAGAGGAATTTTTCAAACAGCACATTTTCTCAGCAAATACCGGATGACTGGAAGACAGCTAGGAATCCTTTATTGTGCAAAAGGCAAGTTAAAATTGGCCTGGACTTATCTAAAGCCTGCAGTGTCCCGAATCTCCTTCAGGGTTGCTTCAGACACCGTGTCCTCCTGAGATACTGTGCTAAGCCATACTGTAATGTTGCAGCCTTCAGATGGGTGGAGAGTGCTTAAAGGACCAAAAGACGACAGAAAGAACAGTATAAAACATGAAAAGGTGATCTGGCCAAGAGAGTTTGGCAGTTTATAAGGAGATCAGTGATCAATGAAGAGGATCTAACTTGGTTCATGATACTACAAGAGAAAAGAACCAGGGAGGTAAACTAATCACCAAACAACAAGGCAATTTTCTGGCTCTGTGCCTCCACCACCTCTTTCCTTCCCCCAATTTGTCTCATGGGTTTTTTTTTGCTATTCCACTCACACTCTCCATCTCTCCCCCAATAGTATTTATCAGACTGTACCATTTTGCCTCCACACTATCCCTATGTCTTAAAACAATGCTAGATATATCTCCTATGTTTACTATTGGCACAAAGAAATAATGATTAAAAAAAAAAAGAATATTAAGTACGATAGGATCTGTTAAAATAAAGAAAAACAATGTGGACTGTATTTAACTCTCAGTGAAGCACCATAGCACAGAAGAGAAACAGTGCATGTGTGTGTGTGTGTGTGTGTGTGTGTGTGTGTGTGTGTGTGTGTTTTAATACTGAGCAGAAAGCAGCTGTTTCTTCCATGTATGCTATATTCACAGGGGAAACATTTGGAAAACATTTGATAGTGCATCAGTAACGTTTGAGGTTGAGCTGATAGCATTTCTTTTTCCTCAGGGACTGTGGGAACCCGCCTCGTAGTTTAGCGGCATCTTTATGATGATTTCTGATGTGTGTGTGTCTGAACGTCTGCACACTCATGCTAGCACCTTCAACAAGGGGATTTCTCAGTCAAATGTGAAAAAAACAAAGGAAAAGATCCAGTGCTACACAGTTATTCTTAATAAGTACTGAAAAATCTAACAAACCTTGGAGGAAGCATGAATAATATGCATTGTGAAACTGTTCATGCTGAACATGGACAAGGAGCTTTGTGCAAAAAACCATTTAAATTCAACATAGCAGCTCATATTTTAACTCATTTTTAAAGGTCAATGTATGTTCTTCTATTCTCAAGATGAGTGGAACACCTTCAACTCACTAGTGATTTTGTTGCTGCAATAAAGCTTTCCAGAGGAGAATTCAGACTCCCTCGGGAATTACTAAAGTGAAAATGATCCGACCCTAGAACATCCTCACACTAAGAGGCCTTGTGAGTCCCTTAAGTAAAGCTGGGATCATTGCCAAAGTTTTCAATTCATTCATAAGACTCCAGTCATGTCTACATGCTTGTCATTCAGATACCTTTTTAAGAAGAATGGTTTATTCATTTCTTCTGACCCCTAAGCAGGATCTCTGCTCAAACACTCCCACACAGATACATTCACAGATACATCCTCAAAACTGCTTTTTTCATAAATATTGAGCTGAACTTATTCTGCCAAGACACAAACAGACCAAATAACAAAAAGAGTGAGATAATATGGCATTGGAACAGTTGCTGCTTTGGTACTGGTCTAATAATTTTAAAAAGCAGTAAAACATTGCACATATACAGTGTTAAATCTGTAAAAACCTGAGAAAACGTCCACGGAGCCAGATGCAGTGACCATAAACAACCTACTTAATCTATATACCCATGTATAAAATGCATAAAGTAAATGTATGGATATGGAAGACCTTTGGTAGCATTTAGAATGCTTACAAACATTAGTAAAAATATCGGCCTAGAGCTGAAAACTTATTCAGGTATTTATATACAGGTCCCACAGACTTTTAGTCTAATTTAGCCTAGTGACATTAATAATAGTTCAAAATGAGCATTGGTTCAAGTTTCAATTATTTATAATCCACTCAAACCACCACTTTAAGCTGGGAAAAGAGTCAAGCTCAGCCTGGTAAGTAATGACGATTTTAGCTGACAGTGTGATAAAACATTTTAGTTTTATTACTATTAAATAATGTAACGATGACATTAAGCCAGTAGTGGTCAGTAAGTAAGTACTAAGTAAGTAAGAGTACAATACAGTGCAATACAGTGAAAAGATAGTTGTATGCAGATTCTGAGCTATTAATTTTACATTAATATTTTGTACTGTTTACTTAGGTGGAATTTGTACTGCATGGATTTTACCTGTAATAAAGAATATATATGCATCTGTATTGGTAATTTTATTTATGTAAATTAGTTATCTATTTTGTCTGCCTCTATTTTTAGACCTGTTTTAGGGGCAGTAATAGGTTTGTAATAGAGGAACAAGCCTTGCGCCCTGAAGGTCCCCGGTTCGATTCCCAGTCCCACCAAGTACTATGACTGAAGTGCATATCTCACATAAAAGACATTTTCATAGTTCGATCTAGCCTTTGAGTCAAATAGACAGATGAATTTCATCAGACATACTAATGCTGGCATAAACTCCTTTGAACTACACGTCATAAAACCCCACACAATCACAGATAAGAGTGATTATTTAAAATTCCCACAGGAACACACACAGCCAAAGAAAGAAACCAACACAGCAGTAATTTAATAGGTCATACCATATGTATGTGCTTTTTATAAATTATGATGAAGGATGATATTCCCACTATGCTGTGCTGAGCCATATTTCAATTTGCTGCTATGTTGAGAGCCTACACAAGGGCCTGTGAATCACTGTGACTCAATCCACCACCTGGCTACTTAACATATTTCAGCTGTTGCACCCACATACCCATTTACAACCCGTTTAATTTCAGCACCATACATTTGAATTTCCAGTATTTTTAGCATCTCTCTCTATATATATATATATATATATTACTACGTTGTCTTCATTTTTACTTTTTTATTCCAAGGGAGGTCTCATACCTCTTTGTAAAACGCAGCAAAAGGAAGAAGTGGTACCTAGGTGAAAGATTGATCAAATTCTTTGAAGGGTGCTCCGCAGGCCTAATTAAAAATGTCTAACAAAAGGGTAGGACAAATTGGCTAGTTAAATAGGAGCTATTTATTTTGAAGGAATATAAAAACCATGGCAGTATTTTAAATGCCTTAATGCTAACTATAAATCTATCTGTGGCCATACAGCCAAGTGTGTGTGTGGGGGGGGGGGTATGTAATAAATGTACCATTAACACAGGTTAAATGTCATTATCTTAATCCTCTATTCTGGGAAAGTACATACTGATTCATGCATTCACCACAATCATCCAGCTATAAAAAAAGCAATTTGAATAACCCTCCTTTAATTATCTGAAAAGACTTTAATACCACTTCTCCAAATAAATCCACATTCACAATTTCACAAGATCAATTCTACAGATTATTTACAGCGCATCTTTAGACAGATTCAATCTTCTCAAAAATGCATCTCAGCAAATTTAGTCCAGGATCAGACTGTTAAGTGTTCAGACATATAAAGAAAAGCCCATGATCTATATCACATGAACTACAAAAGTTTTGTACATTACATGTTTATATTCATGAGAGAACGGTTACAAAATGACTGAACAAGTGCAGTTTTCATGGCGGGTTTTTATTTTTTCTGGTGCTGAATTAATTATTTAAGAACAAAATCACTAGTGAATAAATAATTTGCCATATAAATAAATAAAATTTTATATCTACACATTATTGCTACACTTGAAAAAATATAGATATATAAATAAAGAAAACAAGATTTTAGATAAATAACACTAGATACTGAAATTTGTTCCAGCTGTATAAACCATCTTTTTCTTTGCAAGGGCTTGGCAGTCTGATATTTAAGTCAGTTTGCTCCCTTTCAAATGTTTAGAAATTTCAACCACTTAATTCTGAAGCCAACCG
The DNA here is from genome assembly GCA_019802505.1 of Corydoras sp. C115. Lineage (NCBI taxonomy): Eukaryota > Metazoa > Chordata > Actinopteri > Siluriformes > Callichthyidae > Corydoras > Corydoras sp. C115. Next base: position 703,970 of record JAFMOC010000054.1, on the reverse strand, counting down.
ATACTGAAAAAATGTCAGAGTGAGACATTGGGAGAAAATTGGAAAAGACAAGCCCTTTGAAACTCAACTCACTGAGTAAGAAAAAATGTGTTAATGACAACAGCTAGCAGAAAATCCAGACGAGATGCCACTCTTCTTTTCCCATCTACACAGGCTTGTGCAGTTATCCCTGACAATCTCACTTTAATACTTTATCCATTCCGTCTTTGCTGACACTGAAACTCGCTCTAGTTTTGAAAGAAAAACAAGGCTTACCTTTCCTTAAACAAATTTCCCAACAAAAAATAATCAAGATTCTGCTGCTTAAAAAGAGAAATAATTGCAAATAGAATGGGATACAGGCAATGTTAACAAATCATGGGGCATTAAGCCTGTCACAAGTTGATGTTATATAAAAGTTGTTATATATATTCATTCATTCATTATCTCCCGCTTTATATCTTATCATTATCTCCTCTAGTAGGGTCGCGGTGGGGTTCCCCATGCCCATCCAGGGGAGAACGTCTCGGACGCTGGGCAGATAGACCCAGGACAGGGCGCCAATCCATCGCTGGGCTTGTTATATATAAAGTTATTTAATTTATAATAAGGCTATTGTACATTACAAAACAACTGAGGGTAACCATTCAGAAAAAAACGTTTTTTGTCAAACTTGCAACCACAAAGCATGTTTCAGAGGAATCAGTTGTGTGTGAAAATAAGTTTGGTAACAAGACAGCCAGTGAAAGTATTAGTTTGTGACATTTAAAACATTACAATGCCGACCATGAGCACGGTTAGTCATACATCATTGTTACGATGTGCGTCAGAAATAAGGTTACTTGGTTAACTAATGTGTGAAAGCATTCACTCACAGTTACATACTGTGACACATTGCGCTCACTCACATCTCTGCACCTACGACTGCTTCGACATTTGTAAGAGCTAAAGACAAACAGCTAAAGACCAACGTTTTCACTTCATCCATTAAGCTTCCTTAACATTTGTTGTGTTTCAAAGCCATCATGTTATGTCACGCTAATCCATGTGTGAAAATGTGCAGGCTAGTTAATCTTGAGAATGTTACCTTATATGTCCCTGTGCCATCGGAAAAACAAATGCTGATGTGGTCAAATTGCTGAGCCTTGACTTTTTCTGCCATCATAAAAATCCTTAAAAAGATTTATGCGTGTATGGAAATGTAGGCATATTACCATCCTAAAGAAACAATTGGTTTTGAATATAATTGTTGCCATGTGATATTTTCTTATGTTTTCTTATATGATTAGTTTTCAAAATGTTTGTGACAAACAAATAAAATATTCTTTTAACAAAACAATGGCACAATGCATGTCAAACAATTCTGACAGTGCAGAGGATGAAACAGAAAGAAGTGTTAGGTGTCAGAATAAAAAATTCAATAAGGATGACAGCAGAATGGTACATTCCACTGTTAGAAAGTTCACTTTTCCTTGGCTTGATTCTAAAATAAAGTATTTTACCTTACATTTTAGGCGGCATGGTGGCTTAGTGCTTAGGACACTCGCCTCTCAGCCCTAGGGATTCCCGGTTCGAATCCCCATCTGGGTGGAGTTTCCATGTTCTCCCCATGTCTGCGTGGGTTTCCTCCGGGTTCTCCGGTTTGCTCCCACAGTCCATGGGAAAAACATGGATCAAGTCAATTGAGTTCTCCAAATTGCCCCATATAGAGTGTGTATGTGTGCGGGTCTGTGTGAGTGAGTGTGTGCCCAGCGATAAATTGGCGTCCTGTCCTGGGTCTATCTGCCCAGCGCCTGAAACTTTCTCCCCTTGATGGGCATGGGGAACCCCACCGCGACCCTAATATAAGGTAAAAGCGGAAGATAATGAATGAATGAATGAATGAATGAATGAATGACCTTACATTTTCATTTTCTCGCACAAGTAAACGGGTTGGATGTAATCACATCTCATGAGAACCAAAACAAATAAATTTTGGGCTGCAATCGTGTATAAATTGGCCAAGTGATTGCTTTACACAATATGGTAATAATTAAGAAACCAATCCAAAATACACAGAATTTTACTGCCGATTATTTTGTTCTGTTCTGTTATCTCTCTCTCTCTCTCTCTCACTCACTCTATGCTCTGCTATGCTGTACTCTTCTATGTGGTTAAGTCTCCAAGGAGCTGAGTGTGAGTGACCCTGCAATCGACTGCTAATACAACTGTCAGCGCCTTCCAACACCCGCCAGCGACAAACCTACAGAGGTGGGGGCAGTGGAGGGAAGACTAGAAAGGGAAAGGACAGAAGAATAGAATAATGCATTTGAAGTGAGACTAATATAAATCAATAAAGAATAACAGAGAGAGGGTGTTTCATGAAATGCATGGAAAGAAAGAAAAAGAAAACAAAATAGAAAATAATTACAATAGTGATATATACAAAACAAACTGTATATCCTGAATCTCAGTTTTTAGTTAATTACATTTATACATATATACATATATTTTGTGGCATTCGACTGACTCAACAGAGTTGTATTTTATGTTTTATGTTACCAGAATATACATTGAAAAATATCCTGTTTAATATTTTGGGTACTTAAATTACTAGCAAGGGCCAATTATGTTTTTAAAGGAAGGAGTAAGAAACACATTTACATCTGTTATTTAATAAAAATAAAAAAGGCTAAACAAACCCAGGTCATCCACAGAATGAGAGCCAAAACTGTACATAGAAAGAACATTTACCTTAAGACCTGGAGGACAAAACAAAATAGGATGCACTATGTGTCAGGTGTGAAATGACCTGTTTGCCCTCAACACAGAGCAATAACCTGCACCGACAACAAGGGCAGAGAAACTTTAATACAAATGGGCAAATGAACAAAAACAGGAAGCAGGGTAAAACAATACATTAAAAACAAATAAAGAGAGGCAAGAACAAGTGAAACACATGGTTATTAATAAAACAAATTTTCTAAATAAATATATGACCATTTCTAATATTTTTTGCTTAAAATCTGATGTTTTAGTTAAAATTTATGCACCATATACTGTAAGTATCATTTTGAATTATGTGTCTGTGAAACTGTAAAACTTAAACATTTTTTTTAAATGATCTCTGTAAAATGAGATCGTCTGTGAATTCAGTTAGTGTACTGCAACCACAGGCATTTTAGACAATTTGAGCTAATTATACTGTTACACTACAACAAACAAAATCTTTACATTTTACTGCTGTCAAATTGACTACTGTGCAAAATAAAATTTGAATGAAATTCACAGAAAACACAGCATATAGTCATATATTCTTTATGTCTAGCCACAGTCCTCCAACAGCCAAAAGTTTTCAAACGCAAAATGCTCTTGTTTGTCAGCTGTCATCACGTAACATCAAAAACTTTTGAGAGAACAGATCATTTATTTGAACCTGGTAGAGTGGGCTTATAAAGCACTATGTGAAAAAAATGATATGGAAAGTGTCTGGATATCTGGATATCTGGATACTGTCTGGAAAGTGTCAGGATGCTACAAAAATATGTCAATAAATGTATTGTTTACTGTTCATTTCTTGTGCTTGGTTGGAGGGTTTGTAGGGCTGAAAATCTCATTTTAAATTGTGAACCTACAGACTAGTCATATATTTATTTATTATCTTTTTGGAGAATTTTGATTAATGTATTGTGATACATCTGTAGTACACAATTTATTTTCAGATAATTATTAAAAAGCAGACAAAATATATAATTAAGCTTATACCTTATTATGATTATTGAAGTGTGTAAACTATATAATATGTACCTTATATTATTTTTATCAAACCTCTAGACTGGTTTTCCGGAATATATAAGCAATAGTGTATTTACTTATTTACATTTAGGGTTTGTAAAGCACCATCAATACAATTTGTAACTGCAGGACATTGATAAAGTAGGTCACTGTTAGCAGAGGGGCATGTTTCAGATGAGACTCAGTCTCTCTTCTCTCTGCCCTGAGAGAAATGTTCCACTTTTCCACATCACCAAATTTAAAATGCTGCCCATAGCGTCAGCAAACTACAGATCAGCTCAACTATCAACAGGGGCCAGTAAATCACATCAGCAGACAAACGAGTTGTGAAAACATAAATTAAGATAATCCATTTTGGTGTCAAAATTATATCTAATACTTTTTGGTGTACAGATGTCACGGACAAAGGAATAATAAAAGGGTTATTCCATTGGACTTATACATTTAGTTTTACTACAGATCCAAAGTAGGTTGATCTACATTTTTAACAAAAAGGATACTAATGATTTTTAAAATATTAAAAGAAAAAAGAAACAAGCAACAATATAAATCACAGCACAGTTTCCTGATTTTCTTCTATTCTTCAGTATTCACTGTTAATTTAGATTTGTCTGCTCTTTTGGGTTTTTTTATGCAAAATAATATTGGTCTTGGATTGTCTTTAAAATGTGTAATCCTGTCTGCCCAATCAGGTTTACATTTTCTTTACATCATAATTATTTAACAAATATTTTAATACGTGTTTGATTACATTAATTACATGAACTCTCAAATGACACAAACAGTGTTCTATTCTTCTCAATTGTTTCTCAATTATCTGTTACTCAATTGTTTCTCTCACAGTTCAAGAAGCTAAAACCATGTTGGCTGTCAGGCACAGTATGGCAGAACAACAAAAACAGACTCTGAACCCAGATGGTATGAATGAGCAAACTCTGATTATTCATTACACTTAAGATTCAGTCAATAAACAGAACTAATCACTACACTTTAAAGACAAGCCAGCGCAAGTGTAGAGAATTTAGTAATGATCTTAATATCAAGCATTAAAATATTAACAAATGAGTCATAAGCACCAACAGTGGTTTGGCAGACATTACTACAAACAAGACGTGAATCCCACATGTCATTTCTTACTTTGATGTGTTTTCTTGCTGCTGCCTAAAATATATTACATTGTGAAATTAGGGCAGATGAATCCTATTATAGTTAAAACCTTGTGCAATAGTTTAGACATGTCGTCCAATTTCATGTAATTGTTTTGACAGTGTGCATTTAATTTTAAGTCACTTTACAGTAGCTATGTAGAAAAAAAGAGATTTTTAAAAACATTTATCAGGTTTCATTCACTTTCTAACCAATAAAAGCAAAAAAAAAAAAAAAAAAAAAAAAAACTGGCAGGCTTTATAAATGTCAAGCACACACACATGAATATTCCTTGTGAATTTGTACATGATTGTACACATGTCATGTCTGAGTTGTATGTAGAAATTAAAGGGAGAATAATTGTCCACTGAAAGTGTTGGCCTTCTTTAGCCAGACATGATCTAATTCACAATTATATCAACAGCTCAGTAAAACATGAATAGAGCACAGGTCTTATGGGGATAGCATCCAGATATGTGAGGCTTCTACAGCTGAGTTCTTCCAATGAATTCAACCATAGAATCAGCTTAGATTACCAGACATGTTCATTAAGCATTCGATGAAGAAATAATGAGATGGACACTGTAGATATTTGTTTGACTTGTGGAGAGCTAAATGATGATGTTGTAAGGGTTTTAGTGAGAAGTGAAAAGTGAAGCAATGTCACAGATGAGGGAAATCTCAGCAATAATGGAAAGGCCAACAGCTGCTCCAGTTTCTTTCACAAGAATGGAGGTCAACTGAAGCTTTATGTGAAAAGAACACAGGCGAAGAGGGAGAAAAGGCACAGCAGCACATTATGATCCTAACTAGCGCACTGGGAGGACAAAGGAGCAAAACACTTCATTTGAACAGAAACAAGAACAGTGTAATACAGCTGGACAAGACCAGCTTTAATCTTAATCTAATATCTGTGGTATCTAATAATCTAATTTAAATCACATTTAAAAACATACCCAATTTTTTCACTTACATTTACTTATATCAAAAATTCAGCTGATATATCATCCTTGTTTGTTGGCAGCTGGTATTTTGCTGTATCAGCAAAAATGTGTCCTGTTACACAAAACTAAGTACATTAATGGTTGATTTTGATTTGGAAAAACTTGACTGGTCCACAAAAAGTCTTGACCTCAAACCTGTATCTTTATATAGTTATATTTGCTTCATTTTAGGCCATAATCCTAAATTGGTTGGCAAACAGACAGAAACAACTAATGTTTATTAGAAATTTGTGCAAAGAAAGTGTTGATTATTTTTTATCTGAATTAGCTTATGAGAATATGGTTGCAGGGTAAAATGATATTGAAAAGATCATGAAATAAAGCAGCGTTTAAATTCTGGAACTCACCGGCAGATAATAATGAAAGTCAGGGAAAATCTCAGGAGAACATGAGCCAGCGTGTTCATGAATAAACACTCAGCAGGAGTGTTTTCTCACCAAGTGCAAACAATTGTCACTGTTTGCATAATGGTTTTTAAAAAGCTTAGTGTAGCAATTAATGGCAGTGTTAACAAAACCAGACCCAGGGCCATTATGTACTAATAATTGTAATATGGCCTCAGAAACACAGCCCTGTGTTTGTCCTGTTGTGGATCAATGACCAATCAAATATTATAATAAACACGGGCAGAATTTTGCTCAGTTGGCATGTGGAACAATATATTCATGGTCTTTTATTTATTAATTTTCTAACCTCATCTGAAAAAGGGTCACAGAGGATGCTGAAGGCTGCCGCTGTGTTGAATGGAAACAAGTATAACACCCTGACAGATTACCAGACCATCACAGGACAGACATACAAGAACTTTATTCTGTCTGAATGCCTTATATACCAAGAATAGTACCTGATGAACTAGACTAAACATATGAATGATGAAAAATAATAAGTTTGAAGATTTTGGTATATGAGTTTGTGTGTCCTTATGAGAACAGGCAAATGTGCTCATAGGACAAAAAGTTTTATGTACAGTAGTTGAGAAAGAAAAGATTAGTTTTTTGTTAACTGTAATTGCACTGTACAGCAAGATGGATGACATCATGCTAATTATGAGGCAGCGAGATTAAAATTAATGCGTAAAAAAAACCAAAAAATAACTATTAAAAAACACAGGTCAGAAATGACTGCAAATCGATGAACAAACATTCGGTGCAGATTATCCACATGTTTATTAAGACCGGCCAGCACGTGTGTTTAGCAGTCACTGCGTCTCTCTACTGCAGAAACGAGAAAAACGCGTCCTTTTTACGCATCATCGAAGGAGTCACAACCGTTACACTCTCACTACACGTTTAGATGCGCAGAGAGGCAATCGGGTGACGTTCACGCTTCACTGTGACCTTAGATGATCCTAACAGAAAAGACGTGAAGGACCAAAAAGGTCGTGGGCGACAAATGGTTGCAGTGACGTAGCGCCTTATGTCTCCGGAGGGACACGATGTTCGAACGAACAGATGTCCGTCTCGGCGCTGCTGGCACATAAGAATACTCTCCGATACGGGAGGGGTGTGTGTGGAGGCACAGAACCCACACATGTACTAAACGGTCATCCACGGCTTCTCCATCGATCGATTCGCAAAAAGCACCAAAGCCCAGAACCAGAAGAACACTCGAGCGTTATTTGTCTAACAGGCTGCGCTTGTGCGCATAATCCCTGGCGCGCACAATTAAAACAAGTAGTACAGGATAAAATGGCTCTTCTGTTTCATGTATGTTGTTATTGCTCATTAAGGCACTCCGTGTTGTGTATGGAGCTTTTGATGAAGCGATACCTCTGGCGGAGAACCGGCTGTAACATGCGTAAATACGCAGCGCGGGGAGAAAAACGCAACGAATTGGGACATTAGTGCTTTTGACACAGTGAGAATTATCGCGGCTGCTAGAAGCGCCCGAGTCATGATTGGCAACTGATGACTGAAACATGATTTAATGACCAGGACGCTGGTAAAAAGTCAGCATTTTATTTGGCTACTTCAGAATGATGTTGCAATATTTACTGATTGATGGATTTTTGCCCCTATTGATTGATATCCTATATTATTTTTATCTTGATATTATACCATATTGAATCCTAAGTACAAAAAGTGAATGGGACTTATAACCAAATGAAAGATGTAATACTTCAGTTTGCTCGGGTTAAATCAGGTGACAGCAGCCAACTATGTATAAAATTCATCCGGGGGCAGACGGTGGAGGAAAATGACTTTGAGAAGGATCATTTCCGAAAAAGTCTGCCTAATTATCGTCCCATGGACTTTGGCGAGCCTTACCTCCATACTTGTCCCATCTGTAGAATATGAATGAGCGTCTGCCAGACCCAGACTGTGATGCGACAGCACTCGCCTCGGTCGCGGCCACGCGTGCCCGCGGCGGCTCTCCGGCTGCTCAGCCCTTCAACAGTGCCCAAGCCTCCCCCCGTGTAATCCTGCACGAACCACCTGAAGCTGAGGATCTGCACCAGAATGGATGGCACGAGCACGAAGAAGAGTGTGAGCCCAAACCAGAGGTAATCCTGCTTGGCATAGTAGTCAGCCGCCAGCCACAGGTCGGTGCCCACGTCCCAGAAGAAGATGAGCAGCGCCAGCACGATCCACAGGCAGTCGAGCCAGAGGCGCTCCTCTTGGGCCGGGCGCTCCCTCCCCTTGCCCAGCAGGTAGTGCAGACACGCGCTCCGGCAGCCCCAGTAGCAGGAGGACGTGTTGCAGCAGTGACAGATGTGCAGCGAGCTGCCCTCCCGCGGGTAGCCCTCGCCGCAGCCGCCTCCCGCCGTATCGTCCAGGTTGTGCAGCTGGGCAAAGCCAGTGGCGAGCCCCCGGCCGTCAGATTTTGCTGCCATCTTGCTCTCCCGAGCCCCCGCCTCTGGCTCCTCCGGCTTGTGACGTCACTTCCCTGACACCTGTCTTGCGCTAACGAGGTGGCCATCTAGGTTTGGGGTGGCCGTGGCGCAGCTTCCACTGACTCCTGAATCCTGAATCCGCACAGACCATTCATCCTCCAGCCGGAATCGAGATGGCAAATTTGGCTCCAACACTGATCAACTTGGCTTGAAATGTCTATGGCTTTGATATCAGGAGCCCTAAAAGTCTGCCGCGGCGCACCCGCTCTTCTCCCGGAGCCGCACCGCACGAATGGCAGCTCTGCTTCTGGGTTAAGATGCTTTAACCATGACGCGCTGTGCTGCTCATTGATGATGCCACCTAGTGTTTGCGCGGGTGTGCGTGCGTGCGTGCGTGTGAGTGAGTGTGTGAGTGAGTGTGTGAGTGGGGATTGAGAAAGTGGACGAGGTGGAGCTTTCTGCAGTGATGTAATGCTGTAGTGAGCACGCCGCTTGTGTTTTGTTAACCGTTTCCTGCCGTCAACTCAGGATCGCCGAAAAAACCTCAATGTCCGTGAGGATAGTCCGTCCCTGAGGGCTTGCTGTTGGGACATCCGTCACGCTGCGTTTTGTACCGTAGTGTCTGTATCCCTCACTGCCCCACGAGCAGTACACCTTGTGCAGGACATCAGTGGAAAATGAACATACCTCCCACTCGCAATTATCACCCACGCTGGGCTTGTCTCGACGTTTTGTTAGTCAGAGTCTAAAGATAGCTGAGCTGTCCTTGGTGCTAAAGCTGCAATGACTTACTGAACTCAGAGGTCTCTCTGGAGCAGTCACATTACGGCATGACTATTGTTATTTCTTTAAAATTGCAATAGTGTTATATCACGACACTAAAAATGTCATTTAGCATGTCTCAGCTCATCTCATTATCTTCCATTGTAATCATCTACAGTACAAGGGCTCACTCACACAGACGCACAAACTATATTGGGAGAATTTGGATGGGGGTAATTACAGTCCGTATTTGTAAAACTACAGCATACACATATGTATATGGTATGGTATGGTCAGATATAGAAAACGTTAAAGCTCATTATCTTAAAGTCTTAGCCAATAAAAAGCAACAAATCATTTAACATTTTATATGATAAGAGGAGTCCTATAGCCTGCTTTTTAAGATATTGAGTTTGTTATACTGCAAATACTTCAATAACTTTCAAATAGTATTAATTAAATTAAATGTTAATTAAAATGACTACGGCGGCATGGTGGCTTAGTGGTTAGCACATTCACCTCTCAGCGCTAGGGATTCCCAGTTTGAATCCCCATCTGGGTGGAGTTTCCATGTTATTCCCGTTTCTGTGTGGGTTTCCTCTGGGTTCTCCGGTTTCCTCCCACAGTCCAAAAACATGGATCAAGTCAATTGAATTCTCAAAATTGCCCCATATAGAGTGTGTCTGTGTGAGTGAGTGTGTGCCCAGCGATGGATTGGCGCCCTGTCCTGGGTCTATCTGCCCAGTGCCCGAGACGTTCTACCCTGGATGGGCATGGGGAACCCAACCGCGACCGTAATAGAGGATAAAGCGGGAGATAATGAATGAATGAATAAAATGACTACATTTGTTTGTTTGCTTTCTATGTAATGTGCTTTCATTTGAAATGGTTTTATTTGTTCTGTTTTAAAAATATAACTTCTATTTATGTTTGGTTACAATGGTACATTGCACTACTCTTAAATTTAAAAAATATATAGAAGTGCAAGAACATATTTGATGCTAACATGCTATTCATTGTATTATTTTTTTTTTTTTTTTGATCTAGCATCTTCAAGTATTTCAGAACATGTACTTTAGAAAATAAAAGCTGAATGTTGAGGCTGTAAAAACCAGTCAGCAGTGCAGTCAGTTTGCTGAGGAGTGCATTATGTTAGGACAGTATAATGGGATCCGTATGCTCACTCTGTCAGTGTCAGCTAGAGGGTCTTTTGTGTTTCAGAGCAAAGAAAAACTCATGGAAATGCTTGATGAGAAGCAGTAACCCAGAGTAACCAAGATTGCTGGGTCACTGTAGTGAAGAAGGCTTTTTAAAGCCTCTAATCTGGCACGGCATCATGAGTGAGATGCTGTGTGTTGTGTTATCACAGCAAGGGAGATGAATGATCAAAGCACTCTCATGCCTTTTGGGTATTTAAACAACCAGCCCTGTAATGCTACAATGACAGAGACAAGAAAATCACAGGATCATGGAGTGCATATAAATTACTATGCTTATCTGAGTTCCTAAATTTTGAACACCCTGATCATTGTTCAATTCAACAGTGTTTTCTAAATTACAAATATGCGTTTAAACATTAATTAGTAAAATAATTGGGTTGAATAGGTTATTAGCATCTTAGATGAAGGCAACACAACCTCTTACAGACCACTAAAATATCTCCATTATTATATTAAAGAATATATAGACATAATACACCACAAACATGTTTTAATAAACTATGCAATAAAACATACATCGTATGAGTGGCCCATAAATATGTGGATATACTTGCATGTATACTTATTTAAATCTGTCAGAAATTATAGGTTAGTTAAGAATATTAGGCAATGGTGGAAATAAAATTAGTTTTTATTGTTATTATTATTATTATTATTATTATTATTATTATTTAATTTAATCAGTATTAAGTAAAAAATTTGCCAATAAAATGTGTCTGTGTGTGTTAGTGTGTGTGTGTGTGTGTTTTAATCAATGTTTTAGTCTCCTTAAAAGCTGCATTTTAGGAAGTATGTCATAAATTATAAATGAATAAATGCTTTATCCACCCTCTTCTATCATACTGGCTCTAGTTTGCAGAATTTTGGACAGTCATGGTCCATCATATTAAACATTTTTGCTCAAATTATATATGAGCTTGTGAACACAGGCAGTAAACAAAGCAAAACATCAACGTGTTTGAATTTCAACACACTTTACTGAATGCTGCGGCAGCTGCATTCTGATGCTAGAACATGGTCAACACCACTACTCTTCACTGCAATTAAAACATTTAATAAAAAAGACAATCTTCATATATTGTACGTTGTATACGTTAGGTTACCAACATGTGATACTCGGCTCATGTTTTCCTCATTATACAGTCTGTACATGTTAATTTGACTTTTCCACTAATGACTTTAGGGCATGTTTTCAGGTTTCTTCTATTTCAGTCAGCACCACCACAATACCATGACCAGCCCTCACAAATCACACATACATCATACAAATCATATATACATAGACAAGCAAGCACATAGCCACATAATTTCATCCAACATTAATGTCTCAGCTCATGTGTTTTTTTATATAATGGGCCAAAAATACCATTTCTTGAATCTGAGGAAGGTTCAGTTTAAAAAGAATACCATACAAGCTCTTTTGTAGTATAGACTGCCAGATTCACAATACTATTGTCCTTATTGTCAGGCTTCACATAATATTTTTGTCATTGATCTGCATCTGAAGATACTGTTTGATGCATGCATGCAGCCCAAAAATGGCAAACATGCGTACACGAGTGACTCTCTTTGTCGAGTGTTAGTGCAATGTAATAAAATCACGTATGAAATTCACAGACGTTAATTCACTCTTAGGCGGCACGGTGGCTTAGTGGTTAGCACGTTCGCCTCTCAGCGCTAGGGATTCCTGGTTCGAATCCCCATCTGGGTGGAGTTTCCATGTTCTCCCCGTGTCTGCGTGGGTTTCCTCCGGGTTCTCCGGTTTCCTCCCACAGTCCAAAAACATGGATCAAGTCAATTAAATTCTCAAAAATTGCCCCATATAGAGTGTGTCTGTGTGAGTGAGTGTGTGCCCAGCGATGGATTGGCGCCCTGTCCTGGGGCTATCTGCCCAGCGCCCGAGACGTTCTCCCCTGGATGGGCATGGGGAACCCCACCGCGACCCTAATAGAGGATAAAGCGGGGGATAATGAATGAATGAATAAAATGACTACATTTGTTTGTTTGCTTTCTATGTAATGTGCTTTCATTTTAAATGGTTTTATTTGTTCTGTTTTAAAAATATAACTTTTATTTATGTTTGGTTACAATGGTATATTGCACTACTCTTATATTTAAAAAAAAAATTATAAGAAGTGCAAAAACATATTTGCAAGAACACGGGGAGAACATGGAAACTCCACCCAGATGGGGATTCAAACCGGGAATCCCTAGCGCTGAGAGGCAGACGTGCTAACCACTAAGCCACCGTGCCACCGTAGTCATTTTAATTAACATTTAATTTAATTAATACTATTTGAAAGTGTCTGTGTGGGTTTCCTCCGGGTTCTCCGGTTTCCTCCCACAGTCCAAAAACATGGATCAAGGTCAATTGAGTTCTCCAAATTGCCCCATATAGAGTGTGTCTGTGTGAGTGAGTGTGTGCCCAGCGATGGATTGGCGCCCTGTCCTGGGTCTATCTGCCCAGCGCCCGAAACGTTCTCCCCTGGATGGGCATGGGGAACCCCCCCCCCCCACATAGAGGGTAAAGCGGAATATAATGAATGAATGAATATAGCACGTTCGCCTCTCAGCGCTAGGGATTCCCGGTTCGAATCCCCATCTGGGTGGAGTTTCCATGTTCTCCCCGTGTCCGCGTGGGTTTCCTCCAGGTTCTCCGGTTTCCTCCCACAGTCCAAAAACATGGATCAAGTTAATTGAGTTCTCTAAATTGCCCCATGTAGAGTGTGTGAGTGTGTACCCAGCGATGGATTGGCGCCCTGTCCTGGGGCTATCTGCCCAGCGCTCGAGACGTTCTCCCCTGGATGGGCATGGAGAACCCCACCGCGACCCTAATAGAGGATAAAGCGGGAGATAATGAATGAATGAATAGAATTCACTCTTCTCCAAACCTTTAGGCGGCGATATCCTGTAGACTGAACTGTGATCTGGCCTGGAGAATAGCATAGAGGAGAAACAGGAAGAGGCGTCAGGTGGAAGGAGTAAGAAAACGCTATGTTTTTAAAGTCTTTCTTCTAATTAAGCTTTTCTTATTTGCTGTTTTGTCTCGTTTGTGTATTAAACACGTGTTTGTTTTGTGTGCCGTCGATTGTCAGTGTTGTTATTTCACGACCAATGAACCAACGAAGTCGTTTACAATAAACAAACCAAAGCGTTTGATGTGCAGTTAGTTTAACATTTGATTTAATGTTTTATTTTGTGGAGCAATGTGATTATGAGGCAATACGAACAGCAATAAGATCAAATAAATGCATTCCGCTAACTCAGATATAGCTGTTTACCTTCTTTAATGAATGATTTACTGACAGATTGATGTGTACGTTACACACACAACAAAAATAATTATTATGAATATCATCATCGTCATAATTATCATTCATTCATTCATTATCTCCCGATTTATCCTCTATTGGGGTCATGGTGGGGTTCCCCATGCCCATCCAGGGGAGAACGTCTCAGGCGCTGGGCAGATACACCCAGGACAGGGCGCCAATCCATCGCTGGGCACACACTCACTCACACAAACACACTCTATATGGGGCAATTTTGAGAATTTAATTGACTTGATCCATGTTTTTGGTCTGTGGGAGGAAACCGGAGAACCCGGAGGAAACCCACGCAGACACGGGGAGAACATGGAAACTCCACCCAGATGGGGATTCGAACCGGGAATCCCTAGCGCTGAGAGGCGAACGTGCCGACCACTAAACCATCATTATGATTATTATTCAGTGCCTGCATCTTATTTACACATTTTCCTTCTGTTTTTCCAAAAAAACAAACAACTGTTCTACCTTTCTTTAAGGGCTGAAGTGTTAAAATTCCATCACAGCCTCTTCCTGCCACAGAAAATGGAGTTTGCTGAACTAATAAAGACCCCCCGTGTGGATGGCGTGATTCTGCATCGTCCATTTCAACCCACTGTGGAGGGTACTCTGTGTTTAACTGGCCACCATCTCATTCTTTCCTCACGTCAGGACAACACAGAAGAGTTGTGGCTGCTCCATGCCAATATTGATGCGATTGAAAAAAGGTTGGTTTATTATAAATTAGCTCAGGCAGTCAATAGAATAACATTACCGGATGCTGTTCCTGTTTTGACAAATTTTCTTATTTGCCGGAATAATGTGTAGGTATATTTGATTGTTTGTGAGGTACACCATAGCCAGACACACTCAGAAATCAAGTACATGATTTAGAATCTAGTGAGAGCAATGTATACTGCTAGCTCTTAGGTCCAAAATAATGAGTAATTGTTTATGATATTTTTGTCATTTTATTGTAGATTTGTTGGCTTAGTTGGCACAATTATAGTCAAATGCAAGGACCTGCGGGTGATTCAGATGGAAATTCCAGGCATGGAGGAGTGTCTCAATGTCACTAGTTCCATTGAGGTGTGTTAGATTCTCTACTGTAATACACATGTAAAAAAATTTGTTTCTCTGAGTATATAAAACTGCATATATGGTTTTCTACAGTTTGTTTTTTTATCTTATTGCTAATAACAAAGCATTAAAATGTATAGGACTGTTTGTAATAAAATTGTAAAGCTCCATTAGGAACATTTGGAGGTAAATTGCTGATTGGTGCATTGTAACATATATGAAATGCAGTTGGTAACTTCAATTTCTCTCTTTTTTAGGCCTTGTCTACATTAAACTCTGTCTCTCTCATGTATCCATTCTTCTATCGGCCTCTTTTTGAAGTCATTGAGGATGGGTGGAACTTGTTCTCACCTCTGGAGGCCTTTAAAGACCTGGAATCAATGGTACTGATTTGCTTCGGTGTACAGAAAACCATTTATTAAATCATAAATTTTATATTTCATATGATTTTTTTTTTTTTTTTAACAGACAGATGAGTGGCGACTTAGTGAAGTCAATAAAGATTTCACGGTTTGCCCATCCTACCCGTCATTGGTGGCAGTTCCCAAAGACATAGATGATGACACCCTTTGCAAAGCTGCTTTGTTTCGACATGCTGGACGCTTCCCTGTTCTCAGCTACTACCACAAAAAAAATGGGATGGTCAGTCTTGCACTGAGTATTCTATACCAAATGAATCTATTATTTAGAAGTAGCCTGTGTTTATTGTGTCTGTGTTCAGGTGATGATGCGATCTGGCCAGCCACTCACTGGAACAAATGGACGCCGCTGTAAAGAAGATGAAAAGCTCATCAATGCTACACTCCGTGCAGGAAAACGTGGTTACATCATCGATACGCGCACCAATTCTTTAGCTCAACAGGCAAAAGCTCGTGGAGGAGGATTTGAGCAGGAGGCTAACTACCCACAGTGGAGGAGAATTCACAAAGCCATTGAGAGGTGAGTAAAAATAGTTCCTTGATTAACTATTAATCCAGGATTTAGATTAGGATTTATCTTTTCAATGATTGTTCCATTTCACGTACTATGTAGATGCACTTTGTAGTTTTACAGTTATTCAATTACAGACAAATCTGTTTCTTTGTTAGTTAACTTTCTTTTTTAGTGGTCAGGTCAAATAGCAAGTGGGTTAATTATGATTAGGTTTATGACTTTTGATACTTATTTCATAATTATCTCAAAATTAGATTTAATTAAGCATGCATGCAGGAGTTTATATTTAATGATCTCTCACAGGTCCAGTATTCTCCAGGAGAGCCTGATAAAGCTTGTGGAGGCCTGTAATGACAACTCTAACAGCATGGACCGCTGGCTTAGCAAGCTGGAGGCCTCCAACTGGCAGAGTCATGTTAAAGAGATTCTTACCACTGCCTGTCTGGCTGCCCAGTGTATTGATAGGTCAGTATGGAAACAAGAAAAAACATTTTATTAAAGGTAAAAGATCAAAATACAATACATACACATTTAATAGATGACATATTTTGTATCTGATGTTTGGTAGCTATGCTAGAACATTTTATCTGTGAAATCAAATCAAAGAATATTTCCTTTATTATGTGATGTTTTTGTTCATAATGACTTACAGTAAGTTAAATTTACTAAGATCTCCTGAGGTTTGACATGCCTTTTTCTCTATAAAATAGTTTTTAAATGACCATATTCACAGGGTAATTATAAATATCTTTAAACTATCTGGGAATTTTAAGAAAGTGTGTGTACAGTGATGCTGTATTGACTTTATAGTGAGAAGGTGTTGCAAAATAATATTAAAAATAACTCATGCTATTTGTATATATGTTTTTTATTAATGTCAGTTTAGATATAAAATTGTGAGCCAAGTTCTTAAACCTGTTTCTTTGGTTTGTCTTTTTAGAGAAGGTGCATCAGTTTTGGTTCATGGAACTGAGGGGACTGATTCCACGCTGCAGGTCACCTCTTTAGCCCAGGTCATTCTTGATCCAGGCTGCCGAACAATCCGTGGCTTTGAAGCCCTGCTGGAGCGTGAATGGCTACAGGTAAGATAAACCTTTACTTATATTAAATACTTATATTTAAACATTTTTAGTAATTCCCCATTTGATTTTTATATATATAGGCAGGTCACCCATTCCAACAGCGCTGTGCCCAGTCTGCTTATTCCAATGGGAAATTGAGGAGTGAAGCGCCAGTGTTCCTGCTATTTTTGGACTGTGTGTGGCAGATCCTGAGACAGTTCCCCTGCTCCTTCCAGTTCAATGAACACTTTCTGGTTATGCTGTTTGAACATGCTTACGCATCCCAGTTTGGCACATTTTTGGGAAACAGTGCCGCTGAGAGGTCAGTACCTTACACTCACTCAAAACAATCAACACAAGTACATTAAAAGCAAAGCACAAGTCATCACTCAGGATACTCACACAGCCATTTTAATATCAATTCAACTTTACTTCCATTTCACTTGTTCAGTTTATTTAGCTAATTAACGAAGATTTTTTTCTGAAGGTTATTGGTAACTCTGACTCTTTATTATTTCATATCACCCAGGTTTATTTTGGATCTAATGTAATGTGTTTAATGAGGCAGGGTGCAGCTGGAGCTTTCTCAGAAGACTGTGTCCTTATGGTCCTGGGTGAACCGGCCACAGGAGCAGGAACGCTTCCTCAATCCACTCTATGAGTCCAATAGCCTTGTGATCTGGCCATCTGTAGCACCTCAAAGTTTGCTGCTCTGGGAGGGTAAGAATAATTCAAATTATATTTAATTTCTTGTGTTAATGTTTTGTGGTTTGATTTAAAGTTCTGTTTTCCACCTAACTGTGAGTGATCTGGGTTTATAAGTATAAATGAATGCCGTGCTTTTTTTTTTCACGCTTAAGTACTTAAGTCACATATGCTCTTCAAAGAAGGCAATTTTTTTTTTGTTTCTTGTCTGTAGTTTTCCTCTTTGAAAGAATAAAGAATAATTGTTTCAGGACACTTATTTGAAAATCTGTCATAGTCCTATGACAGCAACATCTACAATAAGTTACAATAATAACAAAATAAGTTCCTGTTTAAGTGCTGTATCTCTTTTCAGTTAGTTTGTTAGTAACCTTTAGGTGGCAGCAGTCCATTTATTTAAACATCTGTTCATTCAGTGTTGATTCTTTTAATGGAATTACGGTGTCAGAACTAAATACCAGTTCAGTCTTTCTGCTTTCAGTGAGTGAGATGCATCAAAAGATGCATTTACACAAAACCATTAAGTCATATTAAAGCACTTATATTTGCAAGTAAATAACGATACAGTCTTTTATTTACTATTTTTAAAAGACTGGTTTCTTCAAATGATTGGTAATACTGTACTGCATGGTGTATTTGCATCCTGACAGAAATTTGAGCTCTAGTATTAATAGAGTACTTGATGATAGCACTGTTTTTACAGAAGGGTAAAGTAAACCCTTTACTTTAGATTGTTCTTATGGCAAAAAGGGTAGTATGAGAATATGTGCTGCACTTTTGTGCATTCAGATATTACCATCAAAATCAGTCTAAATTAAGTTTAAATAAAAAAATGTAGCAGTATTTAAAATGTGCTATGCAAAAAGTAGATTGCTTTCATAAAAAAATTTAATAATTTCTGATGGTTCCCATATAGCATTACAGCATGTCAGTAAATCACTTAATTAAAATTACAAGTGTACAAGAATGGTTGGTAGTTTTAAATGTTCAGGATGCATTTGTCACATGTAGCTGCTGAAGCTTTCACTAGTGACCGAGCATGTTATATAATCACACACATCTGTGTATTAAATAAACCCTACGATGTAAACAACCTCACTGCTCACTGTAGCATGTATTAGTTACGTGAAGTAATCTGATTCAAGTTCGTTCCAGTCTCTGGGGAAACTTTGGTGCAATGCCCATAATCGTGTCCATGTCATCCAAAGAGCATGACTTGTTTTGCAATCCTACTTATGGCCATCTGTTCATGGTGTAAAATGAGTGTCAGAATTGCATTAGCACCACAGGGCTGGCCACGTGCTTGATAGAATCACAGCCATTTCTAAATGATCTTCATCACAGGATGACAGTGTAGCCATTTACTGTGTATTTTAACTCTATTATCTACATGCTTTATTATTAAGTATATTTTAATGATGCATGGTGTTGTTATTGATTTACTTTGCTTCTAATCTTATTTTCTTTTACTACATTATTTACACATGAAACAGGTGTGTTCCTGCGCTGGAATCGCTCTACCAAGTGTCTGGATGAGGCCTATGAAGAGATGGTCCACATTATTGAATATAACAAAGAGCTACAGAACAAAGTCAACAGCCTCAGGAGGCAGCTGGCACAACTGGAGACTGAGAACAACGCTCTGCAGAGTCCATAAGACTCTAAGGGCCGTACCTTCTGAAGATCCTCTTCCGCACTACTGAAAATACTTACACTTATGCATGTATGTAGTGGCATGCACACCCTCCCTTTCTTCACAGTCATGTCTTTATCTTTAATTAAGTCATTCTTTAATTATCTTCTTACTGCCTTTGCTCTGTGCCACTGCATCTGATTACTTGCTGTACTAACAATGTCCTGTTGCTGAGGCTTTATACACTAACATTATAAAGAATAAGCTGACTTGAATTCATTAGTTACTTGAAATGTGGGAAATCTGTGCCTGCACCAAATTGTGCAATTAAAAGGCACGGACCACTGACCTGATGGTCAATAAATTTAGTCTGTTCTCTGAAATCTGACGGTGTAAAACTAGCGAACAAATGCTAAAGGGAAACTGTACCACATGTATAAGGGAATCCAGGCTGATAAAGTAAAACTGAACTTTTACAAGGTCTGGTTTTTAATGACCTTGTGTATTTAGGCATGTATTTCTTATATATAAAGTAAATAAATAAAAAAAAGATAAGATAATATTCTGTCCTTGCAATGTACCGTTGCACACTAAAAGTCTGACAGCGGTACTGTACTGCAGTTTACTTTTGACTAATGTAGCCAGTTTGATATGACAGTTATGTAACATCTAGTAATATCTAATTTAGCTAATTAGCTATATAGCTTTAACAAGTAGTACTTGAAAAATACATCACTGTATTTACCCATGTGAAGTGTGCACTTAGTAGATATGGATATTTGCATGAGTTAACATCTAAAACACAGGCATTTCTTTTTCTAAATGAATTCACCCACATGATTTCTCTAAAGGCTGTAAGTTGTATTCATAGTTCTCGGTGTCTTTAGAGGGCAGTAAAGAATTACATTTGAAAACTGCACTCTAATAACTATAGCCGCATATTGCGTTTCATTCTGTAGTTCATACCAAATCTGTAATGTTTAGATGAAATCTGTGCTGCTTCTTTTTGTGCAGTTGTTCATTTGCAAAGCGGAAAGTTTACTCAAAATAGTACATAAAGATTCAGAGTTAAAGTTGAAGCTACTCTGTATGAAGATACAGGAGTGCTTTTGTGTGCGTCTGCTACAGGACGTACGCGCCATGTTTTCTGATTCATCTTTTGCCAAGTTGCTGTCGTACTTACATAATCGTGCACACGATGCCTTTTCACACTCTTTATTAATAGTTATGAAACATGTTTTAAAGTTTGCAGGCTTTAAAGCAATGACTGTCCCGTTTAGGGAATGGCATTATAACCGTTCATTATTTTGCACTGTTTTTGTGCCTTTTTTTTCAGGAGATATGTAAAAATATATTGCAAACATTTTATTTGTCATTTTGATTTGTTGTCTGCTCTGTGTGGTGCATTAAATATGCCGTTATGATATCTGTAAATGATTATATGTTTTCTTCAAATAAAAATTGCACCAAGTAAAAGGCATTATAGACACATTATTTTCATTATTTACTTTTTGTAGTAAAAATGTATAATAAAATGTATTAACAGATTTAAAGCCAATGAAGCCATTTCTTTAAAAAAGTGTTCCCCACACATTGCTTCATTTTTGCTTCCTTCATCACACAGCAAAAGTGACTCGTTCTTCCTTGGGGGAGGGGAGGAACCATTTGGGCAATGTGTGCACTCACGTATCTCATCGTTTCCTCCAGTCACATGATCATGTTTCTGGCATCCATGTACCTTCGCAGAACTTTTTAACTGCATGACCTTGTCACTGATACAGTACAGTTCATTTTGGTGGCAACTCATACTATATCAATTCAAAACTTAATTTTGTATAGTTCTGTTAAGGTACATGTGTTCTTCATTCAAAACTATAGCTTTGCCATTTAAAATATCCGGTGAAGTTGTAGTTTGGGAACAGCTTTCAGATCATATTAAATACCCCTGGCATACTAAATTGCATAGATTCGATGTACTTTACTGAATTCAATCTAATGACTACATAATGACTAAGTTATTGCATTAATGAATTGTATTTTGCTAAACGTTTTAATTTAATAATATTGTAATAAAGTAGGCGGCACGGTGGCTTAGTGGTTAGCACGTTCGCCTCTCAGCGCTAGGGATTCCCGGTTCGAATCCCCATCTGGGTGGAGTTTCCATGTTCTCCCCGTGTCCGCATGGGTTTCCTCCGGATTCCCCGATTTCCTCCCACAGTCCAAAAACATGGATCATGTCAATTGAATTCTCCAAATTGCCCCATATAGAGTGTGTGTGTGTGAGTGAGTGTGTGCCCAGCGATGGATTGGCGCCCTGTCCTGGGTCTATCTGCCCGGCGCCCGAAACGTTCTCCCCTGGATGGGCATGGGGAACCCCACCGCGACCCTACTAGAGGATAAAAGCGGGAGATAATGAATGAATATTGTAATAAAGTAGGCGGCACGGTGGCTTAGTGGTTAGCACGTTCGCCTCTCAGCGCTAGGGATTCCCGGTTCGAATCCCCATCTGGGTGGAGTTTCTATGTTCTCCCCGTGTCCGCATGGGTTTCCTCCGGATTCCCCGATTTCCTCCCACAGTCCAAAAACATGGATCAAGTCAATTGAATTCTCCAAATTGCCCCATATAGAGTGTGTCTGTGTGAGTGAGTGTGTGCCCAGCGATGGATTGGCGCCCTGTCCTGGGTCTATCTGCCCGGCGCCCGAAATGTTCTCCCCTGGATGGGCATGGGGAACCCCACCACGACCCTACTAGAGGATAAAGCGGGAGACAATGAATGAATGAATGAATATTGTAATAAAGTATATAGAAACATTTCCTTGAGGTCAATTATTGCTGCCTTCAATAATTTACTCTTCAGTCATACACCGAAATGGGAAAGGCTATCACAGGTATGTTATTATTATCCATGGATCAATATTATTTTTCATTCAAACAGTGACAAGTGTTTATTAAAACACGTTTTTCGAGTCTGTATTCACAGTGTTGCTCTTCAGATCCATTGTCCACCCATTTGTTTGTGGTTGTAGTTTTACAGGTTAGTGTTTCACCTCTGCTGCTCTGTTGCGGTTGTTGGTTAAACACTTTGTTTAAAGGGTCGTATTATCCCCGTCGACCCGTCGACCCAGGCAGATCAGATCTATATTTGTCTTTCCAGAGATCACATGGTGACAGAGCCTCTTTAACATGTGGCACCACGTTTCATCCGAACACGATGCGGCTGCTGTGACGTCAGTGGGTGTAGCAAGGACGGGGATCGCGCCTCCGACTCTCCACCAATGACAGAGAAAACCGGCTTCTCTTGAAAGCAGCTGCTGCTGATATATAGCCGCCTCCTCCCGAGCGCTGATGCAACTGGATCTGAGATAAGTGAGCGGCTAACAGCCACGAAGCCACGGCTTTAAGAAACACGCTGCAGGAGGAGACACGTCCAGCCGTCTGCCTTGTGCAAAGTATCCGTAGGTAAGATCCATGAGCGAATAAAGTCTCCCCATAGCCTACGATACGCGTTATTTTGGTTAAATGGGGTAGATTTATGAATGATACCTTTATGTGGAAGCTTTTTATAACCGTATCTTTTGGCGATTGCGTTATTTAAGTCGGAAATGCACCCCCGGTTCAGTTAATAGTTTTAAGGCAACACGATCTGTAAACAAAAGCTTGTTTGCTTTTGCCCACGCCTTTAATAAGTATTAAATATCATTTTACGTAAAGAGAACTTTTGGCTAAACAAAGAAAACGTAACAAACATCCCTGACGATCATTGAATGAGAGGTTCTCGTTTATAAACGATATATCCGGCATTGCGTTTTACCGTAATGCATCGAATAGCTTGCGAAGTGCCGCGTGTTCTCATTAAATACTTGGTTCATTCATTCATTATCTCCCGCTTTATCCTCTATTAGGGTCGCGGTGGGGTTCCCCATGCCCATCCAGGGGAGAACGTCTCGTGCGCTGAGCAGATAGACCCAGGACAGGGTGCCAATCCATCTGGGCACACACTCACTCACTCACACAGACACACTCTATATGGGGCAATTTTGAGGATTCAATTGACTTGATCCATGTTTTTGGACTGTGGGAGGAAACCGGAGAACCCGGAGGAAACCCACGCAGACACGGGGAGAACATGGAAACTCCACCCAGATGGGGATTCGAACAGGGAATCTCTAGTGCTGAGAGGCGAACGTGCTAACCACTAAGCCTACTTGGTTCATGTTGGTGGATTTAAACGCTGTTCACTAGGATTCTGTTTAAAATGGACTATTTGACGAGCCAGTTACATATGTTTTTGCTTAAAAGTGGTGTAGGTGTGTAAGCAGACAGACAACGCCGTGTCTGCTCAAATGGAAACGGTAGCAGAGGAAGTTAAATGCGTCTAAGACGCTTTAATTTAATAACTCTAGCATGGGCGTGCCAGTTTACCGTAACGTGGCAAGATGCTAGGCAGCAGAGCCATCAGCAGACCTAATGTCTGGGAGTGTAAAAGAAAACGATCCGTTGTTAACTAACCCAGATATTATATATTGTGATTTAATTGAAATGGTGTTTTGTTGTTTGTTTGTGAAAAAATGATGGGCTTTTAAATGATACAGCCCTTAAGAAAAATCACTTATTCACTTACAATAGATTTTGATGGGCAGATCATTTCTTGGTTAGTTACAAAAGTTCTAAGTTGAAGTTATAATTGATTTCCTTGGAGGGAATCCAAACTTTGTTCTCAGTATAACATGAAACACTATAATACACTTAACTTTGATGGATTTTGTCACTAAAATGAAAGTTTGTCACATTTGTGTAGGTAAAAAAAAGATGCCAGTTTTCCGTACACTGAGTAAGGTGGCTAAGCAAGCCATTCAAAGTCCTGGCTGTGGGTGCCAAGTTTCGACAGTGGTTGTGCGTCACATCAGTTTCTCCCCCCGTCAAGTCACTTCTGGTTCTGATGCCAGTTTTCACTCTGTGTCCTTTGCTGAAACGGATCATCCCAGAGTGCTTATCACAGGTATGACCAACATTTACTTAATTCCTATTGAGTAATTTTACTGACTCTCATGTGGTGTTTGCAGTGTGACACTAAGAGAACATGTTCATTTGTTTTTGTATAGTGGTGCACAACCCTCAAATAACTTTCACAGTCATGATTGTCTTTCTTTTTTTTTTTATTTGTAGGTGGCCTTGGACAGCTAGGTGTTGGGCTTGCTAAACTGTTAAGGCAAGAAAGTCATATGCATAATTGCACAAGTGACTACAGATGTTTGATTTGTGGATTAATTTTTAATATATAGCCTATTTTCCTCTGCTTTCTCACAGAAAGAGGTTTGGAAAGACCAATGTAATTCTTTCGGACATCAGGAAACCTCCAACCCAGGTTTTTCACAATGGTGAGTGTTGTCTCTTCTGCATTCATTTTTTTTACCATGTAACTCCAAACCCTCTAGTGCCTTTTTTTTTTTTTTTTTTTTTTTTTTAAGTTAGAAATAAAGCTCCCTTTTAAGCTCGCTTTGGATTTCAAAATGGCTTTTATGTATGAAAAGAAACACTTTGTCTAAAATGGGTCAATGCTTCTTTCATGCAGAGAAACATTTGGGTGGTCAAACGTGTTGGCGTTCTAGTCTGGCTTCCAATCTCTGTTCTAGTTCATTGCAAAGGTGTTTCGAGGAATAGATGTCAGTTCTCTGTGTGGGCCAGTCAAGTTCTTTCACATCACACTTAACCCATCATATCATTATGGATTTTGTCACAGTCATGCTGTAGCATAAAGGACTTTCACAAGTTGCAATAGGACTGAATAATAACCAAATGTAGATATTGTTTTTACATGATACATTTAACATGGTTAGTCGTTATCAGTAAATTTAAATGTGATTCAAAAGACTTATAAGACAGTATTTTGTAATCATGTCAGCCTTGTAACGGGTGTAAAGTTATCTGAATTGCAAAGACTTATGCATCAGTTAGACCTATTTTATATACATCTTATTTGTCTTTTTTGAATCAGGACCCTTCATCTACTCTGACATTTTGGACTACAAGAACTTGAGAGAGATTGTGGTAAACAACCGGATTACTTGGCTTGTTCATTACAGTGCACTCCTTAGTGCTGTGGGTGAAGCCAACGTGGCTCTGGCTCGTGCTGTAAATATAACTGGTATGTCTGTATAACCTGTGTAATTTTGAAAATGTTCAAGTATAGAACAATTGTGATTAAGCTTTTATGTTTGTCAGGTCTTCACAACATCCTGGACATTGCTGCAGAGCATGGGCTTCGCTTGTTTATTCCCAGCACCATTGGTGCCTTTGGACCTACTTCACCTCGGAACCCAACTCCTGACCTCTGCGTACAGAGACCTCGGACAATCTATGGTGTCTCTAAGGTCCATGCTGAGCTAATGGGGGAGGTAAGGAAAAATGTTTATAAATATATATATAATATTTGCGGAGAAATCTGAGCTAAACCTAACTTTTTTTTTTCCTCTTATAGTACTACCATCACCGGTATGGCCTTGACTTTCGCTGTCTCAGGTACCCAGGCATCATCTCAGCAGATTCCCAACCTGGTGGTGGCACAACAGGTACATATTTTTAGACATTGCTGTATAATATGTACAACTTTAAATAAAATGACCGAATCCAAAGACTCGAGTCTACACAATTATCTTACAGTGATTAAATTATTTATTTATTTTCAAATCCTCAGATTATGCAGTGCAGATATTTCATGATGCGGTGAAAACAGGAAAGTTTGAATGCAACTTGAAGCCAGACACTCGACTACCTATGATGTATATCGATGACTGTTTGAGGGCTACGCTTGAGATTATGGAAGCTCCTATTGACACACTGTCCATGCGCACCTACAACATCAATGCAATGAGTTTCACTCCCGAAGAACTGGCACAGGAAGTTCAGAAACAACTGCCTGACCTGCAGGTCTCTTATGAAATCGACTCCGTACGGCAGGCCATAGGTAAGTGAAAAGCCAGCATGTGTTTAATGTTGCATGTGATTTTATCATTACTAAAAACAGATTTACGTGGGGGACCAACATTGTTTTCTTTTTTTCCTAGCCGACAGTTGGCCTATGAACTTTGATGACTCCAATGCTCGCAACGACTGGGGCTGGAAGCATGATTTTGATTTGCCAGAACTGGTGCAGACTATGCTCAACTTTATCGGTTCAGAGTCTGAAGTAGCCCGAGCTAACTAATTCCAATGATGACAAAAGTCTGTATGTATATATTGTAAAGACCAAAAACCTTGAAGGGAAAACTGAGAAAGTGCAGGCTTGAATATGAAAACACTGAATCCGCTGTCCTTCAAGGGGCCATCCACTGCTGTATCAAATAACAATGACTTGCAATGCTAAGTTTTGTGCAGTGTGTTTGGTTTCACCTTTTTTATGTTTATGCATAAGGATCAATTTATGCTGGTTGGTGTCACATGGGGCTTGGAGGACTAAAGCATATATGTATATATGTCATAATTGAATGGCAGCTTTTGGTTTATGTGTGCCCTCTTTATCCCTCTCTTTGTTTTTTATTTCTTATTTGTTTTTCATTTAATATACCAGAAAAGCTTTATTAGTTTTAAGAGTGGTATGATAAATTAGTACTATAAATCTTTAAAATCGGACAGTGGACATATCTACCTTTAGAAGGCTCTTGAGATTCTCCTGTAATGGAAGTGAAATACAACAATTGTTTGAATCTGGAGTTAAAATGATGATTCACTGCTGGAAAAGAAGTAACTTTTTTTAATGCTTTAACTTTTAAAGCAGTGAATTTGTTCAGCAGCATGATGAAATGTGGAAATTTCACTAGCGTACAAATGTTTCACAATCTGTGTTCTGTAGAACAGTTTTATTGAGGAAATGGTCAGCAAATCGAATAACTAGTCAGAACATGTATGTCATTATACTAATAAATGTAGCATATGTGGCTATGTTTGTTAGCTAATGCTTGTTTTTCAGCTAAACTGTTAACTCCAGTTAAAACACTTTCTGAGTTGTTTATTTTAGAGGATATATTTAAAAATACGACTAAGGGATGAGTGAACCTGCATGATGAGTGACCCGATCATCTTGCAGTTTACTTGCTTTTCTTGTACATTATTAATGTATATTTATTTATCTTGCTGTTAAGCAAATCTATTTTGGATGTTTTGATTTTATCATACCAGCTTAAAACGTTGAAATTTCTTTGTAGAATTGTTTCCTGTAGAAAAAAAAAACTTAATGTTGATCTGCTCACATTTATTATTCCACGCTCTTCATTTAAAACAATATGTATACAAAATTGAGTTATTTGTGTCTTTTAGCTAGTCACTGTACTTGACAAATTTTTCACATGTAACTGCTTTTTAAGAACGTTTTTAGAAACAATTATAACTATTAAATACATTTAAAAATGTGAGTATAGAGTTGTACACTTATGTTTTTTAAATTTAATTTATTTTTATTAACTGTAATAAATAAAAAAGCACATAAAGTATAGAAACAGGATTTAATTTGAAATTAACAGATTTGTAAAATGGTAAACAAGTCAATTTTGTTAAACCGTTTGCAAAGTGGAAATTCATGTAAAGTACATTGTGGCCAACACGAGCTAAGTTTGAGTTTGTTTCTGAGAAGTAACGCTGCAGTTTCTCAGAATCTGGTGTGTTAAGTATTTCCCTATAAATTGCAGCTTATTGAATAATAGTCTAGTTACACAATGTTCAAATCAATTGTGTGTAGACACCTATTCCTAACAAAAAGGTCAGCACACCAGCCAAATACATGGCTGTTTTTTTTTTTTGTATAAAAAAAAGGTAATGAACAAACCAAAACGGCTTACTCATACTATATGTGCATGAAGGTAGCCACTTGCCTTCACACCCCTGTGTGTTTTACTGATCAACTCTACATTTGTTGCAAAACCTAAAGCATTGAAAGCCTCTGAAAGCAGAGAACAGAGCATTCAGTCCCTACTATCTGTTACTAGGCAACTTGGCACAAGGCAAAGAAAACTTCGGTGGCATGTGTAACGTGAGAGAAGGTTGCCTGGAACATCTCTGACAACATTAAATAATCCTGTTTCATTGTGTTGCCTTGAAACTAATGTAATATGTTAATGAAACCAATCATTTTGTGTGACAATCCATGTGTTAAACGAAGTATTAATTTACTAGTAGAGAAGGCTTAACACTGATGTGACACTGACATGGCGGTAGTGTGTTAGGTTATTGTGCTGTTATCAGTGAATCATCCAGTTTTTAAAAGCTTAAGGTAAGTGCTGCACTTGGAACTAGGATATAAACCACAAATGTCTAGTCACCAGTATTCTGTAGGCAACATTCGGTAAGCAAGGATAAAGGATAAGCGCCAACACCTCACAGCAAGAAGGTCCTGGAATTGATTGGGGTATTGTAAATTGGCCTATATAGTATTCAAGGGTCTGACACAACCGAATTGACAGCACACAATAGTATATCTACAGGGTGGATCCATGAATAAATATGGTTAATGGTGCAACATAAATGTTGGAAACTCAAACAGCAACAGTGGTTATCCTGATTATTAAACACAGAATAACACAGAATAAAGGAAATTAACAAAGTTTGTGGAGTTGAGCTGATTAAATGGACAGTGCATGTAGAGACAACGCCTAATTAGATCTTATGCACAGATGGGTATAAATAATAACCCGAGTGAGACATTAAGATTTATAACTACTTTAAACTAATACAGTGTTTACACTAATACAGACAAAGCAGGTGTTAAGTTTATTCATTGCTTGTAGATAAAATATGCTTTGTTTGTACCAAGATATTTATCTTTTAAGCACTATAAAGGACCAAAAAATAGCATCCTATTTACAATGGTAATATCTAACGCACTTTTTGTTTTAAACCATATTCAACAGCTTGTTGATACTCTTGTAACATTCACCTTTCTCCAAGCCATGAATTATTATTTAATGCACATTATTTGGATTGTTTCTTACATATTTTACTGTATTACCCAAAGTAAAGTCGTGCAATGTGATTTAGTACGACGTCAGTTGAAACCAATGTATCTATTTTTGAATATACATTGTAAATCATAATAGACAGTTTAAGTATGTGACAGGGCTGCATGTGCACATTCATGGTACCTTGTTCAGTCCTGTCATGTGGTACGACCTGTTCTGAACTCTTTGCATATGACATGGTGCAAAATATTTGACATTACAGAAAATGTATTCACTTAGAAGCTAATAAACATGAAACCAGGCACTCAAACACCCACCTTTAAATTTAAATGTTTATTAAAAGTGTAATGGTTGTTCTGACCGTTCTCTGCTTTGTGATAAGGGCTGATATTATTGCAAATCAGCAGCCAAATAATCTGCCTGTAATAAGTGCCATCTTGAAAAAACAGCAGGTAGATGAACATATACAGTTGAAGCTGATGCAGCTGGCTGCTTCATTAACAAATGCCAATGCTTTCAAGTGTCTTGGCTGGATACTTAAATTTTATTACTTTAAGTTTGTGACAGACCTATAACTTAAAAAGCTTTAGGGTGTCTGTAAAACAAACAATCTTCTGCATATATGTTCCACCTAACTTTTTACATTTTAAAGTTTTGGAATTAAAAGGTACTTACAGTGGTGCATGAACCCTTCAGTTTTTTTGATAATTTTAACACTGGCTCTAAAAGTAGTTAGATAAAACCAAGTCATCAAATTAAACAAAATACTTGGCCATTTAATTATTAACATAAAACAGTGACTATTGATCAATCATGCATTTAATCCATTTCTCTGTGAAGAACAACTGCATCTCTGGGATGATGGTGTATTTTTGCACACTAGCTTTGGCTTAAAGGTACTTTTGTGATGATTATTTGCTAAAATTACATGTACTTAGGGTGTGGTTTTCCTGCATTGCTGGCTTACACTTTTTTTTTTTTTTGTATTTTTAGTAAGTTCTTCTGTAGACGTATTACCATCAGCCAATATCTGGTGAGAAGTCACTTCAGATTTTTCTGTAACCTTTTTGGTTGACTACTGCTGAAACAGTTTCATTTCTTTATTAATCTGCAATGAGTTTTAGTAAATATATACATGTATATTTAACATTTGCAAGGTGGGGCATAAAGCAATCAGTGCAAGTAATTCTAGGTGTTGAAGAATGAATTTACTATCTTTCTTTCTTTTGGTATGTAAGTATTATGCAATGCCCTACACACCTCTTTCTGTTATGCAACCAGCAAAGAGGTGGGAAAGATAAGCAGCTCTTTAATCCTGAACAATGTTTAGTCATGCCCCATCATGTTACTGAGTGATAAATGCCAAAAAAACTTGTGCTGCAGCTGAAGTTTATATACTGACATACCATTTGTAACACTAAGCAACCTTTAAATCACATGTATGCCCATTTTGCGTGTGTGTGTGTGTGACATTGCATACATGTCTGCATGCTTACATATATGTATAGTTTATTTTGCACATGTTTGCTAATAGATTGCTTTTAATTAAGCTTGGTATTACATTAGATATATTTGAAAGAGGAATAACCTTGGACACAAAGTAAACAGACAAAGCAAATACAGTAATTATTCTGCTTTTTTAAAGTAGGTGATTAGTACTCAAGGTCATATCTTTTCTATGCATGCAGTAATATAAAGAAGCATTGTATCACATCAATATTAAACACATATTAGATAAATAAAAAGATTTAAAGAAAATCGTAAAGACTGTATGGATGATTGGAGCAATATGTATATATGTAAAAAATCTTACATTTTAAAGTCAATTATTTTATAATTAGAAAATGAAATCAAGATAAGACTTTGGGAAAGTGATAAAGGTCCTGTTCAAATAAAAGTAGAAATCAGACCACTGTAGTAAACCAACTGAGAATACTAAATTGCCCTGAATTGTCTGTGTGTCTGTCCAAACTTTCTTTTATGAAAGCTGGGTTGAGCTCCAGCATTCCCTGTGAGCCTAAAAAAAAGCACGTCTTTAAACAAGCACACAGACACGACGCAAGGGCGCCCTCTGCTGTTCAAACAACAAATTCAGACGTGACCTGTATAAAAAGATTATACTGCACAGCATATACAGCCTACAAATACACTTCGATATATTATCATATTGTTATAAACATTATCTAAACTGTTCTCTTAAATGTTAAAAATGTAGAAAGTTGACTTTTAGAAAGTCCCTATTTCCATACAGGCAGAAAAAACATTTCCAACCGGCAGCTACGAGAGAGCTTGGAGCACGCGAGTGAGGTCCTCGCTATGTCCATGCTTGCAGAGCGTAAGTTTATTCAGTTTGATTTATTAAAGTTTTTAAGTGATTTATTTAAGTGAATGTTTACAGACTGTATTCCACATCGGGACCGTGTTTTCCTGTTAATTAGATTTAGATAAGGTTTATTTAGAACGTGCCCTGGAGATGTGTTAGCATTGATGCTAAAGCTTGATGTTAATGAAGCACCGGCTTTATTGTCTTTTTTTAAAATCGAGTCACTTTCGGAAAATAAACAACATTTAAACATCTGAGAAACACATTCGTGTGAAAACTAGCGTCGTTATTTAGGAAACACGATGCTTGCACGTTCAGTTAAGCCTCTTATTAAAGTGAAAGCTAACACGAATATAATGAGGTTCATTCATTCATTATATTCCACCTCTATTAGGGTTCTCCATGCCCATCCAGGGGAGAACGTTTCGGGCTCTGGGCAGATACACCCAGGACAGGACGCCAATCTATCGCTGGGCACACACTCACACAGACACACTCTAGGGGGCAATTTGGAGACTTGATCCATGTTTTTGGACTGTGGGAGGAAACCGGAGAACCCGGAGGAAACCCGCACGGACACGGGGAGAACATGGAAACTCCACCCAGATGGGGATTCGAACCAGGAATCCCTAGTGCTGAGAGGAGAACATGCCAACCACTCCGCCCTATAATGAGGTTGCCATCAGCAATCCAAATAAACATGAGTTTAATATGATTTATTGAATCCACCATGTGTTTAAACTAGATCTCACTTTTTTCAGCTTGACAGTTTAACAGTTTGACTGTTGTTACACCCTTTTTCTTCTCTGTGTTTAGCTCGTCGGAAACAGAAGTGGTCGGTTGACCCCAGAAATAGTACCTGGAGCAATGATGAGTCCAAGTTTGGCCAGAAAATGCTGGAGCGAATGGGCTGGTCTAAAGGAAAGGTAATCAAGCAATTGAATAAACCTTGTTTATTCTTATCCTTCAGTTAGAAGAACTGAAGATGGCAAAGTTGTGTCAAAACCTAATCAGATATGGAAATTATGGCCAAATTAAAGTTATGACTGAAGAATGATTGATTTTAGTTGTAAATGTAGTCTTTGATTACAGTGTGCAGGTTCTATCTGATTTGTATATAATTTATAACTTGGCAGCAGTCGTTGCAAACAACAAAGCTATGGACCAGCAGGGGGCAGAACAGCGTTTAAGAGTAGGATGCCTAATATGTCAGGTTACACTGGAATTGCTTTGGTTATTTACACTCATGTTGGAAGACACTGAGCTTTGTATCATTTAGTGTGCAACGCAATGCTAAAAAAAACACACCATTAAAACTTTACTTTTACAGAAGTTTGCTTATACTTTTTGATGGTAAACTGTGTCGCTTCAGGGATGTAGCATGAATTAATTTAATCTTAAGATTTAAATTTATCACTGGTTACCCTATTACTTAAAAAATCTTATTTATAAATAAAAGTTATGTCACTGCCACTGTAGCTAATGCTGTTTCTATATGTGCGTTATATAGGGTCTTGGGAAAAGTGAACAAGGAGCCAAAGAACACATCAAGGTTAAGACTAAGAACAATGCTTTGGGTTTAGGATTTGCAATCAGCAACGAGGTGAGTAACAAATACATTTATTTCATTTTGCTTTATTATATTATGATATTAAAATGCCTCTACATCCTGTTGCGTTTCTTTTAGGATAACTGGATTGCACATCAGGATGATTTTAATCAGCTTCTTGCTGACCTTAACAATTGCCATGGACAAAGCAACACAGAAGGTATGGTAATGGAAAAGTTTTGTAGTTAAGGGTCATGTTTTTTTTGGCACATACATAATTAAATTAAAATGTATATGTTTTGCCACTTGGTGGTGCTCTTGAAGCGCACATTCTAAGAGTTGCTGTATGCTTAACTGAGTGATTTATTGTAATTTACACAATGTCACAAAATAGCAGGGTCATGATGCTATTTTCATAAGCACTTGCAGAACTTCCGAAGTGATTAATTTTATTGAAGTACATTAGACTTTGCAATCTAACAATACCAAGATATCAAAACTTCCATTAAGAATGTGATGGATTTTATTCTTCTTTACACTTAATATGTGATACATTTTAACAAAACATAGTACAAGAAAAAGAGCAACTCGGGTTACCTAGACTTTTTAACACTGGTGTGAAACTTATTCTTTCTGGAACTATATGTATCAGGTTTCATTAAGGTCTCAAGTTATGTTTGTGAAATATTAAGAAATAAGTCATATTTAACATAAGTTCTTTGCTATTGGTATTAATACATCTTCCTAGCATTCATGATGGGTTTTCATATTTGAATGTTTTTTGTTGCAGAGTCCACTCAAGAGCAATCACAAGGTTTCAGTTTGGAGGTGAAATCTAAGACCTCCAAAAAGCGAGTTCACTATATGAAATTCACTAAAGGTAAGACTGAGTCTGAAGCACTGTTTAATGTGAGAGAGCTTTAGGATGAGGTTGTGTCTGCAGATCTGTATCAGATAGCTGATTTCATCACTTTAAATTAATTCTGGTTTTTATTTTCCCACAGCAGTTTAAGTCTCCATTTTTTTAAAGTTTTGAGTTATATGAATATATAATCGATTAAACGTAAAAGTGAGTCACATGTTCTAGTAATCATACTAGAGATTTTGACAATGAAGTAAAACCTTAGAATTCTGATTATGGAAGTGCAGAAAATGACATGCTGATTTTATGTCAAAATGTATGTTTTAATTTTTTAATCTGTTTTCATCAGAGAAAGAAGTTTAGTTATGTTTTCTCATAGTAAAAGAAAGCAGTGGATATTGCATTGTTCATGGTGTAAGCCTTAATGTTTTCTCATGAACGTTAAAATGGGACAAGGGTTCTAAGTACAGTATAAGGTATTGTTCTATATTTGTCCAAATCTATGTTGCTATGTAGGTTGTTCTATATATTGGCTCTGTATGGTAGGATTTTCAGTTTAAGATCATGATTACAACGGTCTTTTAAATATTTTAGGTCAACACTAACTTTTTAAAAACGCATTGGTTTTTATTAAGGTTTCAGTTGTAGATACTTTATCCACATTTATTTATTAGTTACAATATTTTTATCAAAATTTAATTCACATTATGGCACATCCTTAAGTGTTTGCTTTGAACGGTATGTTAAATACATTTGACATTTAAAAATCGTTTCTATTATCTATTTTCATTCTAGATAAGCATTGGGTCTTTATCTACCTCTTCACATTTTATACACACCATGTCTAACAGACACCTGGCTTATTATTCTTGAATGTTGGTATTTAATAGACCTTTGTCATGTTATTGTGTTTTCTCTTAAATTAAACTGAACCAAAAATGACACAAACATTTTGAGGATAGGTTATTTATTTATTAAAGAAACATAAGAGGGACATAAGAGAGACAGATTGGGATGTAAAGTTTAACTGTAACATTTATTTGTGGAAGTGTATCATGGCACAAACAAAAATGTCTGATTAACATTAAAAAAACACAATTAACCGGTCAGTGGATGTAATATGGATTTTAACAGTTTGGTCTGTATTCAGTTTATGGCTTGTGCTTCTACTTGCTTAGAATTCCTGCTCTTGTCTAGCAATGTGTTCAAGCAAGATAACTACATAACTACTTCTTGGGTTGATGGATTGAAGCAGGGTTGTTTAGACAGGAGTTGCAGCAGTGCTCACGGGTCATTGCTGCAGTAGATCTGCTTGCCAGGACTCCCCGGTCAGTTTAACCGTGGACTGACTTAACAGCTCACCTGCACACTTAATCTTACAACATACTCTTAATTCTGATCTTTATTAAGTTGTTTTGACACTGGTCTAAATATATACCTTATGTTAACTGTTATATTTATGAACTCTGTGCTTCTTACTGCTTTCAACTTTGCAGAAAATGTTTTTTTTTTCCTTTAAGAAATATCTAGGAATTTGGAGGAAAAGTCCACCATCTATTATCACTTGACTACTTGCTGTTGCATTGAGCTAAAAAGCACGACTTCCTGTTTCCTTGGAGAAGTGCTGTTTTTTTGAGTTTGTGGCTCAAAATGGCCTCAATCAGCGCCTGATGATTCTTGCAGATAGCGATGAGTCTGGCAGCATGCTGTCGTTGTCGCGGTCATTGTGATTTCAGGCACTTTATTTAGCTGTGACGTAGTGGACTGGCCTTGCAGACAGGATGAGGGTGGGTTCTCCCAAAAGTAGATACCTTGTTAAGGAGAGTGTCTGCCTTTAGCTTATTGCTAGGATTTAGTCAGTGGACATTACATGTCTTTCTGCAGTAAGATCAGGAAGTTATGTGTTTTTTGCTTTTATCATCACACCATGTGTTAACTGCTGAAGAGCTTTATATCAGCGGTTTATCTTGTGTATTCTTTGGTTTCATGCCCCGTCATAATGTTTGGCTGTGATTTGTTATGTTGTCCCCATCTCTAGTGACATTATGCAGTAAAACCAGATCTTCAGCTTTGTGTGTCCTGGATACTGCAGGGAATGCACATGTCCTTGTGTGGCACCTTATTACTAGCTGGAGTTTAAATATGCAATTTAAATTCATTATTAACATGTTTTAAGCCAAGACCGATGAAGACTTTATTATACTCTATTTTCATTAGTTGGTCAGTTTTATTGTTTGTGGATCCAAGTGGATTATCCTTGATTGTCATTACTGCATTTCTTTCTTCTTTTTTTTGTTGGGGGGGGGGGCACATTGCTTTGGTAATTAGTCTGGTGTGCTTCATTTTACCTTCTGTAAGGCTAAATGTCTTGTAGGGTTAAGCCTGTTCCATATGAGGGTTGGCAGCATTCAGCAGGCTCTTATATAATGTCCTAGCTGTGGTGGATTAGTGATGCTCGTTAATGCTAGATATATGACTTGAGGAAATGGTCATGCCCCACCTGCAATCTTGACACATTTTACCCAGTCCAGTCAGATCTCTTGAATTATGATGGCTGATCAAAATGTAAACGGATGCATTCATTTACAAATTGTGTGGCTCTGTCATGTCTGTTGCAATAGTGCACTTGACCTTCGATTTTTCAGTGGTCAGTAGTGCAGTTGAACTTAATTTATCCTTGGTGAATAGCACCGGCATCTCCACGGCCCACATCAGATACTAGCAGTGTAAACCAGTAACCCAGATTTAATTGAGTTTTTGATGTGCATTGAACTGCAGCACTTAATCATCTCAGTCTGACTGAGTCGGCCACGTTGCAGAGGAGATGCAGAATTCGACCGCTGCAACTGTGTTCCAGATAATTGGCCTGATTTTTGGAAGGATTCTTCATACTGGCTAAATTTTGATGAAAACTTATTAAAGTTCTGGAAACTCCCCACATTTCACTGCAATCATGTACTGTCAATACAGAATGTACCGTTCATCAGAAAAAAAAAAATCTTCTTTGAAATGTGAGTGCAAAGCTTAGATTCTATCTTGAGTATCTTTTAAGCCAGTCATTTAGACTGTTGGTTGTCAGATTATCAAGTCAGTCTAAAAAGCCGCCCATGATTTGCTAATCTGGTTTGGCTAGTGCTCTGTTGCACTCCTTACCATCTCAACAGTGACCTTGACAACAGTTCATAGTTGATCTTCACAGTGCCCCGACTGTGCCAACATGCTAATGGACTCACCTGCGTGTGTTTTGGCATGTGCTCCCAGGCTCATCTTGGCATGTCCAAAAAAAATAAAATGATCATTTGAATTTCAGTGGCTCCACAGGCAGTCTTTACCTTTTGTTTAACCTCTTTACAGGACAACTTAGTTGCAGGGAGGCAGGGTCTCGCCTTTGAAAGGCAGAGTGCAAAAGCGCTTAGAGTAATAAATAACGCAGGCTTATCAGGAGCTGCTTGAAGGAAGAGGATGCAGCTGGACGAACAGGCCTGCAGCCCGAGACGGGCGCCTGTGCTCTCCTGGAGCCTTTGAGCCACTGTAGAGATGGAGGCACAAGGCGGGGGCCGCCTCTGTACCGTTTGTTTTTCTTTGTCCGTTTCATCCCAAGTGACCACGTACTGCACCCTTTAAAACCTTTCCTCTCGGCAGGAGTTCAAAACTGTCCGGCGACCCTTATCCATGTAAATCTAAGATTTAAAGTTGAAACCCCCCTGGAAAAATATTCATTTGTCAACAGCTTACAGATGAAGACAGATTCTTTTCATGTTACAGAAAGCTTGAAAAATCTATAATAAACAACCACCTCATTTTCACTTGAACGTTCCATGCCCATTTTCTACTGATGAGTAAGGTCATAACAAAGCATATACAATGCAGAAGCGTTGACCTTTCTTTTATTAACATCAGCCAAAAGTCAAACTTGGTGACAAGTTGTGTGTGTTCTTAATTTTTTGTTCTCTTTTTCTTCACATAGGAAAAGACTTGTCCAATCGCAGCGAGACAGACCTTGCTTGCATCTTCGGGAAAAGATCAAAACAGGCAAGAGATCAAGATGAGGTAAGCATTTTTAAAATGTGCCCCACACAATGTCATTCATTTGCATATGAAGTGCCCTTTTCTAAAAAGTCTAATTCCAAATAATGAGCTTTCTAGTGAAATCAGTTCATAGTTTACAAAAAAAGTTTGAGTGATTACACTGCAATATTTCTCCTGTCACCATGCACCTGTTTATCCTCACTGAAAGTGCTGCTTACCTGCTGTGAGTGTCCAGATTCGCTTGTGGGACGCCCTGAGCCACTGATTAGACATGTCAGGGCAAGCATTCGCGGGGAAAAGTGCTGAAATCCCATTAACAGATTAACAGCCTCTCTCCTGTTCTACCTTTACCTTTCTTGCCTTTACCGTCAGTCTGTGTACTCAGCAAGTTACTGGCCACCTTTGCTGGAAATACATTACCCACCATCCTTCAGGGCACAGGAATTGATAAAATGGGCAAAATGATTTGGAGACTGTAAAATCCCTGCAAAGGCAGCTTGAAGTTAGCAGGATTATGATGCCAACTTCGTTTTGGCTCGTGTAGCTCTTTTTGAGCTAACTTGGATTAACTTTTTATTTATTAATTAATTTTTTAAAACACGGTTAGGATTTATTTTTTTATTTACTTACTATTTCTAATTGCTGTGAATATGTATAGCACATGATTTTATTTAGAAATAAAATAGACATTCTTTTTAAATTATAGTGTTTTTGTAACTGGTTTATAAAATAGTGGGTCATTAGTAAGTGTCAATGTTGTCTAAGAAGAAAAACTGAAAAAAAAAACTGAAAACTTTTTACACGTGTTTAAGCATCTGCATTTTTAAATTGTGTTCATATCCTTGGATTGAGTGTATTTTTATTTTTTTTTTTAAACAAGGTAATTAATAGTTTAATATGGTATTTAAAGTTAGCCTTTGATCACATGATGAACTGCTTTGGATTGTTTCCCAAAACAATTATAAAATCCTTTAAACATGAATAATTTGGCCTCATTGCCCAGTAAGTGATGCACAATAGCCACCAGTGCTGCTCTGCCCAATGTTGGCAATGTTGCTTTTCCAGCAATCGTTTTATTCCGGTTTGCTATTGTGCTGGTCAACAGGGACTTCATTGACCAGATCGAAAACCAATCTGAACAGAGTCACAATAGCATCCCATGAGGCTGTCCTGTGCGGGCTGGTGGCAAGGCCTAGAAAAGAGCGGATTGTTACTTGAAAAGGAAGAAGTGTATACAGAAACTCGCATGTGTTTTTTATGTTGGTGAAACATGTGGGTAACTGATTTTTTTTTCAAGAGTGTTAACGGTACTCAGGAAATGTGTAGATCTCAAATGCTTATAGTTGCTACGAAGTGTTGAGCAAGAAAAGCCATTTGGGCAGAGAATCATGTCCTGAACCTTTTTAACCAATGAGACGTAAACCTGTAAGTATTTTTTATTTTTTTTAAAGAGGTCTGAAGTTGTTGTGCCTCGTGTCACACGCATGATGTCAGTAAGTCTTATTTCCATTCACAGGGCACATAACATATAAACACTGAATGTAATGGTTTGAAAAAGGTAAATTCGGGATCACTTGCTCCATGTCTTGGCAGCACTTTCTCCCACCTCTTGCACCAGGGGTTTTCCTCTCTCTTCATTTAGCTTCCTGCCAGCCCCTTATCTCTTGTCACAATGCTCTCTGACACACACACACACACACACACATACATGTGTACAATCACAAAAGACTGGCCCAGTTCACCCCTGCCCAGTGGATACCCTGTTACCTTATATAGTAGAACATTTGGAGAAAGACTGGCCCCTTATGCCTGTACTAAATTGTCAAACATCACATGATCAAACCAAAAATCCTGTCTTTTCTAGGAAAATGTTAATGCCTCAATCCATTACAACTTTCTAATTGTTTGATGTGATTTTCTTTTAAAAACATCTATAATGTAAAATGTAGTTTATGATATTGAACAACACAGCAGACTCCTCATGATCAACAAGCAGTTACAAGTGTCGTACTATTGATACTACATGTGGTATACTGATGTTGGAATGCAGCCTGGCTCTTCTGTTTAGTAGTTGTTCTCAATGGACTAGAACATTTAATTCTTGGAAACGTCTTACATGGAAATTGTTCCTGCCTCCAGGATACATGCGCTCATCAGAAGTGTTTTATGATCTTAAAACAAATTGAAGTCACAAGCTCTAACTAATGATTTAAAAAGTTACATCCAGCTTTCAAAATTAGAAAGTGACGAGACAAGGAAATAATCGTGGCTTATTACAATTGAATCTTCATGAACACATTTTATTCCTTAATTTCATGCACTATGCAATTAATGCTCAGTGTGGTGTGGAGTAAATATTTGACCAGTATCAAATAACAGTTAATTATACCAGGAGAGCCTGCGTCTGTGCTAATTATGTGTTTGGAGTATTTTCAAACTGGTACCGTATTGCCTTTTGGGTGTCCAAGTGTTTTAAGATTTAAGTGGAGGGCATAAAATTATCAAAATTAGTCACATTTAATTACAATTTTTGAACAGCACCATAATGTTCACACAATGAAGAAACTAGTACCACATTTGTCAAATTTGCTGTTCACAACAGTTTACATGGGTCAGGATGCTTCTGTTGTTGCAGCATTCTAAGTCAGATTGGGAGGGGGGTATATCTACATCTGTCAAGGAAAAAGGCTTGTTCTCTAAAACAAATAGCAGAGTAGAGCAGATTTAGGCTTTTACCACACTGCATCAAAATAATACATCATTTTACATTTTACATCATTTAGGTGTAACTCAGTGGGGCAGTAGCCTCTTTTTATAGATCTTTTTATCTAAAGCCTTTTTATAGATCCTTTTATCTAAAGCCTGAGAACATGTATGTATATTTTTGGCCCTCAAGATGTCTAATTAGAATACTGTGCTGAAATTTTATTTCCTACAGCACATGAAATGTCCACTTTGGTATTTGCTTTGATAGTACCATGTTTGATCTTTCACAGTAATTTTCCATGAGAGTTGGGACTGTTGCACCTGTGGATTTTAAACCTTTAAGAAGGCGTGTTCAGTTTGATTAAAACTACTCTCCCCCAGAGGATCAATCTGTGGAAGTTTTTCAAATTATTTGACTTTCTTTTAGGACATTCTACAATTTTCACTAATTTACAAGCCTTTAGAATGGCACATCAAATAAATAGTTTAAAGACGACGTGGACCATTTCTCAATTATCATGTCCTTTAAGTATGTCTTACCTTTTGCCTTCCATTTCAGATTTCCCTCCTTCTCCCTTTTCTTTTTAGCTCCTTGGGGGGTTTAGTTAGGCTGCAGTATGGGATGTAGGAGTGGGTTTGATTTATCTCCTGCGGCGTGTCTGCACCCCCTCCGTTCCACCAGTCCACGAAAGAGCCGAGTTAGCTTGAACAGAGCTTGGTTTGCCAAACCCCAGCATTAGCTCGAATAAAACCCTATTGCTGCTGGTGAAAAATGTCCTGTGATTGGCTAATTAATCAGTCAAAAGGAGAGCATTGCGGCCTGTGACTTGAGGGACCCTAGCGGACGACCGCTGAGGGCCTGCTGATAAATGGACTCCCGCTTGCTTCATACATCAACCAAACTTAGTCATTTTTTACCACTGCTGCGTGCGTCAAAGGTGGATCACCAAGGCCTATACGATTGTTTTTTTTTATTTATTAAATTTTTTTGTCTTGCAATTTTATTGCTTTGTAGAATTTTGTCACCTTATTTGTGCATATAAAATAATTTTCCCAACAGAAGCCACAGATGGATTCCCCCCCCCCCCCCCCCCCCCCCCCAAATCAACCAAACAAATGTGTGTGTGTGTGTGTGTATGTGTGTGTGTATATATATATATATATATATATATATATATATATATATATATATATATATATATATATATATATATAGTGAATGTCTTGCATGTTTTTAGGATACTTGTTAATATATGTTTATAGATCAAGCATTAATCTGCATCATGAGTATAATTTTATGAACTAGATTCAATATTTAATGAGTTTAGAGTGTATTTAGCTTAATATTGTCTTCAATGATCAATCAATGACTGTTTTGGCCACCTGTTACCAAAGTTTAGATAATGCCACAGTAGACTGTTTGCATTATTAGTCTACATTTGTCCTTCTGACGTCCTTTTTAGAGCATTTTGGCCACAAATGACTTATTACGGGTTTCTTATCTGGTTTGCCTAACAGATAAGAGGCTTTTTTATTATTTTTGTAGGTATTATTTTATTCTTATTAAAACAATTCACTTAATTACGATGGATGTTATTATTTCAAATACGGCGCTTACTTAAAATTGTCTATATTTGGCCTCGTTATTGGATTCTATTGGGCACTTTGTCCTCACTAAATCAGCTTCCAGGGTTTGCTGTAACCCTGATGGCCTCTTACTCCCACGCCTATGCTGACACAAAGCAGCAGGACCAGAGGGTGGCACCTGTATCCCCCAATGTTCCACCCACGCCCGTCCTTATGAAGAATCGGCCAACAACTTACTCAGCTGTTTCTTGCATGCACGTCCTCACCAAATGAGGTGTGATTGGATCAGCATGACTGCCTGGCAGATGTGGCAAAGGCATAAGGACCAATGGCATAGTAGGACACCAGGGAGATGATCACCAGGCTGGATGGATTTTGGAATGCTTGCTGACTATGCAGAACTTCTATCCAGTGGTGCTTTCATCACCTAGTACTTTTTGCGACCTGATATTACATTTGATACTTCATCCAAAGAATCCTGTTGAAGAATTTACCATTGCACATTTTGGTGGTTTATTTGTTTATTAAGCTTGTGTTCAATTAATTAGTAAGGTAATGAAGAATGACTTGCATCTCAAATGAGATTGATTTTAATAGTGTCTAATAAAAACTGGGAATACTTAAGTTCACAAAAAAGTTGCACGTTGAACTTTTTTTTCCATTTTAAATTGAGAGCCAAACATAACAGTGAAAAAAAAAACTTTTTTTTGTTTACAATGATTTCAATTTATCAAGCATTGTGCTGTTTTGTTTTTGCTAGTTTAAATTTGATATCTGTTCAGTTACATGCCCACTGGGTCTTGTGCCGTCCAGATTTACTTACTGGCTTCTCCTGATTTCACAACATGATCAGTCATGTTTCACATTCGCAGTAATCCCGTAACCGACAACCTGCCCAATGTTTTGTTTGATGTCAGGGAGTTTTAAATCGGTATCAAATAACCGCTAATTGCCTCAGACCAATCCATGGCCTCCCTCAAGGCCGTTGACATGGCGCTCTTTCTGCCGCCAAAGAATAATACAGAAACTGACAACTGACTGCACTTCCACCCCAGCTCCATCCAGTAGCTCACCCTTTACCTGTCTGGATGCATGTTGACACATACAGATTAATGCTGCTGAGGAGGGAAACAAAAGGCAGCACAGTTACAGAAATGGTAGTATGGCGCAGTAAGCTGCATGCCTGGGCAGGACTGCCCTGGCAGGGTGATTACAGCGCTGTGGAGGAAGCTAACTGCTCGCGACGCCTCCGAGCCTCCGCTGTTCTGGAGGCCCTGCCTCATGTTTAATCACTGCCCTTTTTAATCGAATAAATCACTGCTACATGTAGAGTAAAAGAGCACCTCTTCTATCTTAGGGCTGACACGCAGGCTCCTTTGGGGGGCATGAAAAGGCGAGCACTTTACTATGTAAAGCAAGCAG
Organism: Corydoras sp. C115; assembly: GCA_019802505.1. Lineage (NCBI taxonomy): Eukaryota > Metazoa > Chordata > Actinopteri > Siluriformes > Callichthyidae > Corydoras > Corydoras sp. C115. Next base: position 660,109 of record JAFMOC010000054.1, on the reverse strand, counting down.
AATTTAGTGATGATGCTTTATGCAGTGTTGTGGTCATTTGTTTTTGTTGGAAAGTAAATGCAGATGGAAATGCAGATGCTACAAAGACCTGGCTCATACACTGACTTTATTTAAGCAAACTTTTTTTTTTTTTTTTTGGATTGTATTATAACTGTTTGTTTGTATGTATGTGTGTGTTTATATATATATATATATATATATATATATATATATATATATATATATATATATATATATATATATATATATATATATATATATATATATATATGTGTGTGTGTGTATGTATGTAGCAAATACAATTAATGAGAATTAATGAAATATTATATATATATATATATATATTTCATTAATTCTCATTAATTGTATTTGCTTTGCACATAATGTATAGATTTCACCCTCTCTGGTTTGTTAGTGGTTCACAAGCAGCTTTGCATTTTAAACTGGAGAAAACTGTGTACATCGTTAATTAATAGTTTTACAAAATTAGCCTGTTGGATAAATTTAGGGTCATTTGGTATGCTGTAATGTGATGTTTTAAGCATCCAATTAAGCCAGGCGCAAACCGACTTGCCTGGGCACCACCTGTTTTACTGTCCACCCACATGAGTGGTATGAAGGATGGCAGGGCTGATCTCCTCTTCTCATCAGGGATGGTAGACTGGTTAATATGGGGCCGATCCATACACCCAGGCCGCCTTCAAATTTATAATACTGGCAGGACAATGAACACTTACTTACAGAATCAGCCTTCTTCCCATTATCGATAATATTTGGTGGCTAGAGGCCATAATAGACTAGTTTCAATTTTACTATACAATACACATAACTCAGAAACCCCTCAGGAACTAATGCTGTTATCTTTAATTCTGCATAGTTTGTTGGGAAAGTCAGGTAAAATAAATTGTCAAATTTATGTACTTTTTCTTTTATTACAACATGTGTTCACACAACTTTATCAAAAACGTAGTTTGTGTGGCGATCGATCTGATATTGGCCTAAACAGTCAATCCAGACAGCAAGCTATTAAGATATTGCAAGAATATGTAATCTCAAAATAAAAAAAATCTTAATTTAAAGGCCTAGGTGCCTTATTACATTGATAAAAAAAAAACTGATTCATGATTGGAAGAAAGTATACCAAGAGCCATATACTTATGCAAAGTGGCCTCTCACTACCTGGCATTATTACTTAAATATAGAACTGAATCAGTGCACTACTTCTTTACCATATGCAGTCCTTCGTCCCTGGATGCTAGAACTTCTCACTGCTGACACAGCATCTACACTGCTAAACTAGCATAGTCTTTATGCAGTGATGGATATTGCTTCTCGTTTATAAATTAGTGAGACTGTGACATTGCCCAGAGTTGGGAAAAATTGTTGCTGGTTTCAGCAGCAATTGCAGTTTTGTAATCCTGAATTCTGATAGCTTTGTGGAAATTACATTAATGGCTTTATATTTTTTACATTATAGTGTAGTTTTGCCTTTCTCATTCCGCCTACTGTATGTTGCCATTAGCAGCATGGTCCCATTTTTGGGTTGCTGATTATGCAAGGTTCTGGACCCCTCATCTGTCCCAGACCTCTTCTCTAGTCCCTTGGGTTTCCTCCTCCTCCTTAGAGCAGCTTGCACTTGGGGAGCGGTGAGCAGGAAAGAACCGACGGCCCACACTGTTGGGGTCTTATCTGAGTGCTGCACACAGCGGTGGGAACGTATCCTCTTCCTGGGGCCTCTCAATTGCCAACGGGAGCGTCAAGGAGAGGGAAACGGAGAATAGAGGGAGACGATAGAGAAGAAGCTGGGTGTAGAGAGGAAGGCAGATGGCTTTTTCTTTGTAGTCATTTCTTAGTCACTGGGGACCTCTTAGTCACTTAAGTACAGTCATGTAAAGAGGGCTTTCACCGGCTGTGTTTGTTTGTTTGTGCCTTGCTCTATGTGTTTGTGTGGCACAACATGCTTAACAATGCTAAGGGAATGCTACTGGCAGCACTCCACTCGCCACATTAGAGAGATAAGGCTAATGGAGGTCCCTCGTGGGCCCGAATATGCAACCACACACAGCTTATCCCGTACTCTGATGAAGAGGATTTCCCTGCCCACTACCCCCCCCCCCCCACACACACACACCTTCTCGCTCTCTTTCTCTCTCTCGCTCTCTCTTTTTCTCTCTCTCTTTCATAAGCCCAAGACCACCTCCCAATCCCCCCCAAAAAAAGAGTAATTTCACAGTTCACTCCTAAAATGCCCTTGAGACATTTCAGTAAGCCTCAACTGCATGGCTGCCACGGTCCATCACTTTCATTCCACACATTGTTGAAAATGCTTTCTAAACAATTTCAGAATTTAATTTGAAAGGAAATTGAAGGTTTATTTGTTTTTATTTTAGTATTTGTGCCATTCAAACTAGTCAAAGGTACTTAAAGAACCAACACAATTGATTTCGATGACGCACCTGTGTGTTTGTGTAGTGTGACACAAGAACCCTGAGAGACCACTTGTAGTTAAGCTAGTGCTTAATGAGTGTACAACTTTGTATGAAAACAATGTAAAATTTGTATGAAAAAAAATGCAAAAATGTAGGGCACACTTTTAGATTAAGGAATTTCAGTTAGTAAAAGTCACCTGCTGTGTCCCATCTGTGTAAGAGTGTCTAAATTTTTTAAATCACTTTATATGATTTTAAACAAATAAGATTGTTTCATGTCATCTGTGCTGTAATGTCAAACCACAAAATATAATCCATAATCTAACATCACCTGGGATTAAGAGTTTATTATAAACTTTTATTTATAAAAAAGAAAAAAAAATTATATACTTATTCTTTGTTGTTTTTTTTTATAGTGTTTTAAACCTTTTTCAACATAACCTAAATTATATTACTCGTCTACTGATTTCAGTGCGCATGCTTTAGTTACAGACCATGCTGCAATCTGATTTCACAAGATAAAAAGTGTTTTCATTTGTTTCTCTGGATGCTGTAAGGCAGAAACATTTTTTTCCCTCTAAAGTCCCTTGATGGAACCTTTTGAAAAATGCTGTTTTCATAGCTGCTTTGACATAATGTAGAGCTTGGCTGTTGTTTAGCACAAGCTTCAGAGTGGGTATTCTTCACCCCAAATCATTATGCATTGAGCAGCCCATTAGTGGAATGAAGACGAATGGGAAGAAGGGGCTGCTGTGACTAAGTGTTGGCTGGGTACAGTTTAATCTAAAGCACGCTCCTGTGGTTTTTCACCATAGCCAACAAGCCTACCACCTTGTCTGCTCTGATAGGGCAAGTTGTCATGCAACACAAAGAGTTCAATCCATTTATACTACCCAATGACCATGTGGGTTTAATAGTGTGGATGTGAACAATTTAGTGTTATATAGACCACTATATGCAAGAAATTATTATAACTAACATATTTAAGGAAATCATCAAATTTCTTATTTATTTGAAGATCTACTGTCAAAAAAAATTTTTTTGTCTTTATATGTATGTAAATTAATATTATATTTGTGTGCCTTCCCGAAGCTGTTGTAGTGTCAGTCTTGCTGTCACTCATCAGCTCTACAAACCTTTTACACCATTCTGTCTTGTGTAAAGTGATGTTAAGCACTACATGTCAACAGTTTATAAATTAAAATTACTGCTAGTACGGAGAGCAAGGAAAATGGCCATAATTATGGCTTAGGTTTTTCGGGAGTGGTAATGTGTGGGTGTTAAGTAGACAGGTTCATCTTGTTGCTAACTGCCATTTATTCCTTGAATCTACTTGTTAAGGTTAATGGAAATTGTGCAACCCAGTTATTTGTACTTCTTTGTGCTATGTGGACAGGAAGTGCTTGTTTTACCCATGACCCTTTGTTAAAAAGCATTTTTGATTAAAATATTATAGAAAAGTTAAAATAATCCCATTTTATATTTTCAAGTACTAGAGGCATTTCATCCTTTTAAAAAGAAGACTTATATCTGAAATAAGATTTTATTGCAGGTGTAGTCACACCTGCTGTTTACATTTTTTTTTAGAGATAATTACATCATATAGCATACATTTTCAACATTCTTATTTTTTAACCAGCCTTAATGTTAGAGTAATTGCATCTTTTCTCTTAACGTGACATCATTATTAAGCTCATGTAATTATAGTCTAGAACAAAAAATAGACTTTAAATGGTAGGTTCAGATTTGTATCTTTACACTTTATATATACATGTGTATATATGCATGTATGTTTGTATGTGTGTATATATTATATAATGGTGTATACTCAGTAGTTTACATCTATTACTTTTGTTTTCATAGGCAAGCAATAGTGCTGATTCCCAGGAGGAAAAGGAACAAGAAGGCAGTTACAAGGATGAACAGACCTGTAATCAAGAGCCAGAACTAAACACTGTCACAAGTGCACTTACTATGCAGGAATATTTTTCTCAACGGATGGCTCAGCTAAGGAAAGGCCGTGTGGAGAACCAGGCCACGGCTTCCATTCCCGATAGCAATCTGCAGTATGCATCAGTGATGCCTGAATCCACGGAGAACACTTCTAATATCATGGAGAACAGAAAGAAGAAGAAAGAGAAGAAAAAAGATCGAGAACTAAGAGAAGAGGCAGAGGACAGTCCAATAATTGAAGAAACTGGTGCTGTTGAGCAAACAGTCTCTGGGAAAAAGTCAAAGAAAAAGAAGAAGAAACGAGACTGTAGCGAGAAGTGCACAGAGGGTGAATGCAGCATCCCAACAGTGAAAAACAATGTGGTAGAAAATTCTTCATCAAGTAAAAAGAAAAAGAAAAGTAAAGACAAAATGCCTCAAACGCCTACTGGGTCTGTCAGCGAACATGAATTGACAAAAGAAGTGTATAGGGACATTTCAAAAAAAAGAAAGAGGAGAGCAGAGAATGGGAGCAGCCAGAAATCATGGTAGAAAAAACCTCAAAAGACAAAAAAAAGAAGAAATAACCCTTGGTGCCTTATACTGTTTACCTGGGTATTGATGTGTTTATTTTAAAATAAACTGAACTCTGCATGCAGCATTTCTATGAACAGTAAATTCAGCTATTCTTTCATCTAAAGAAATAATCATAATTAAACATTTGACCAGTGTTTGTAATCAGAAAAAATATGAACAGGAACTTTATAGTATATTCACAAATGAATTTTTTTATTGCTTTTTATTGTAGATTATTTTAGCTTTAGTGTTTTTATGAAATGTTGTGCTGCCTGTGTATTCTAATGCTGGCCTTTAAGAAATAAACCCTAATCTTATAAATCTGAAAAAGCATCTAATTCCACCTGCTTATCTAGTTAACTAGTTTACATTATAGTAACACTATAAATGTGATGCTATGAGCTTATGAGCCGTCACTCCCTGATTGTAATGCTTAGTTACTGTAAATAAATACAGTTGATAAACTTTTGATATAAGTAAAGTAAATTAACAAAGTAATATTTGAAAGATATCTATACTGGCAGCACTCTGATGAAGAGTATATAAAGTAAATTTTCTTTGAAAAGAAATTTGGAGCAATATTAACAGTTATAATTAAGAGTAATACAAGTTAATTTTAATGAAATTGAAATCTTTGCCAAGGCTTGAAAACATGTGCTCTTCGCTGAGGTGTATAAATTACATATGTTCCTTTCAAAAGAGCAATAATTTGTTTTGGCAAAAATTGTTTTGCACTTCAAGTTGCTTGTCCTTTTTTTCTTTTTTTTTTTTTTTTTTTTAACCTGTCAGCAGTAATTTTTAAAGGGATCAGTTTCATCATGTCACAGTTACTGTACAGCTCCTCAGATCCTTTTACCCTCCAGTAGGAATTAAAGTTGCTGTAGTGGGGTGATTACATCCGTAACTGGTCCTGACCTCATACTTAGACAAAGCAGCAATCTTGAATTAATGGCTATGCAGAAAAGTATTTTTAATCTTTGAGGGTAAAACATCGGCATAAATTACTTCATAGCATAATATAAATTTCTGTATTATTTAGCATGACCACCAAAATTGAGCATTTAGCATGTATTTAACATAATCATTTCAATTTTGTTCTAATATATAGCATTTGTTCTAATGCTGAATTATGTCGTTTGTAATTGAAGTATTTATGTGTCTCGTGAACCTGGTCAACAAATTCCAATCATATGCATCTAAGTCATTAGACTAAAGTGAATCATTTTTCAGACAAACTGGTTTGTGATCAACAGTGGTTTCTCTGACTGGAAATCACTACATACTTAGAAGGAAAATTAATCACATGTGTGTCTTTTAACACCGAAACAGATGGGTTGGGTGTAATTTGTAGGCTGGTCAGTGAGAACAGGAAGTAAACGGCAATATTTTGTAGCAAATAAACATTCTCCCTGTTCCCGAAGACTTATCTCACTTACAAGTAGATGGGATTCAGAACAATCTTGATTTTCCAGATTGTCTCCATTTTTTTTTTTTTTTTTTATTTAGTTTTTATAATCGTAGGCAATATTTTGCCTATTAATCTACCACTGGGTTAACTAACTAAAGATTTAGTCCTGCTAAATCTAGTCCTTCTGCTGTCTGTCCCAGATTTTTTTGTTATGACTAATAGTCTAATTTTTTATTTAATTTTTATTTATGTCCTTTATGTAATTTAAATGCTTATGCTGACCTTATAACTATGTCAAATATTACACTTCACAAAGCAAAAAATATTGGAGCAGTCTGATGTTTAATATTTTAGCCCATAATTTTTCTTGGAATTATTGAAATATGTATATAACTAACATAAACATTTAACATTTCAGTGTAGAACCGGCTTTTTAGCTTGTTTAAGTTGTGTTTTGATTGGCTGCCGGAGAAATGGGAGATAATTATTTTTAGTGGCGTAAATTTGCTGACCTAATTTCCGCTGAGTGCATTATAAAAAAAATTACTACAGATTTAGCCAAATGTGTCGAACAAAAAATTGAGAAGTTGTGCTGAACTGTTAATGTACCCATCTTCAATATCAGTGTCACAGAGATGGAAGCAAATGAAGATTTTAAAATTTGAAGAATCTTGTCTCAACTAAATACACATTTGATTAAACTGTATTAGAGGTCAAGAGCCTTAAAGTAAAACTATGGAACTGCAAACATTTTTACAGAACCTGAAATTACTAAGAACTGCTTTCAGTAAATAAGGTTTATAAGATGCCACTGTAATATTTGGTCACATGAGATTAAAATAGAACTTTTTTGGCAACGAAAGCCAGAAATTGGTTAGTTATGGAAACAGTGATAGCTATGGCAATAGTACAGCTTTTTCACCATGTACTTCATTATGTTACAGTAAATACAAACTTCTACCCCTTCCTGGTCTTATTTTTGTGACACAATAATCTAACATTAAAAATCAATAACAGAAAATATGCCGGATGAGCTGAATACAAGCATGGACCTCAGCATGTGAAAAGTTCTGTATTGATATCAGATCATTTGTCTTATGTTTTCTAGTCTTCACCTTTTTTGCTTTATTTCAAAGTAAAAATGGGGGTAATGTATGAAACTAAATGATATGTTCTTAGGCAATTTAGATAAGTTGATAGATGTTAGACTTAGAAATAAATATAAGGGTAAATTTTCCCCTGGAGGTACAGCCCAAGGGCCAAAACAGATTAAAACACTTATCAGCCTCTTATATTTTCATTTCTGTTTAAGCTTATTGTCATTTTTGTTTAATTTAAAATCCTGCTAAAAGGCTGTGAGTGCTTTTGGCATAATGCTTCATCATTTCAGTAAAATCACCTGATTATATATATATATATATATATATATATATATATATATATATATATATATATATATATATATATATATATATATATATATATATATATATATAAAAAAATTTTTTTTTTTTTTTTTTTTAAGTTTTTTTTTTTTTTTTTTAAGTTTTAAAGTAAAGAACTTGGGTAGGATGTGCTTCTGGTAAGACAACCTGTAGTCCATCTGTTTCTGTCCATAATTTATTAGTTCTCTTAACTCTGTTTTTAATAATGAGTAACCCCACAGTACCAACACAGGGCAGGTGTACGTCCGATTTACTTAGAAGGTGTAAATTCAAACTCTGTTGATGCAGTTTATTTATCCTCTTAAAAGTAGCCCATTTCAGAATAAATTCTAAATCTTTTTTTCTTTCAGCTTGTTCCCTTTAGGGAAGGGGAGATCGGAGAAGATCAGCAATTACAAATAACAAATACACAGTTTTACCAGGCATGGGAGCAACACTTCGAATGCACTGGTCTGTCCCTTTAATGATGTATCAGTAGTATTTAGACGTGTGTGGATACTGCACTCTGCATGGAGAAAACCCATGCCGCCACAAATTAAACCTGGTACAATCTTGCTGTTAGATGCTATCCACTGCAATATTGAACTGCCCAAATGTAATGTAAGTATTATACTTCCAAATGTACAAGTTGTACACATTTTGAAAAATTTGAAATCCCTACACTTGTATTCTTAACTTGTCCATCACTGTAAAGAGTCCAGTACGTTTTGAGATTGTAACTATCTACCCATTTTTTTACTTTAAAAAGTATTATTACTATTTTATGTGGTCTAAAGCCATTCACAGTGAAATATAGCCAAATACCCACCAGATTACCAGCCAAAATTGGACTGCCAAATCTTTACCAGACGTGAGGCAGATGTGCTCTTTTTAATTATCATAATTATTAATGTGGGACACATGGCTCACATATACTGTAAATAGCTATAATATAGGTTTACCAAGCCTGGACCTGATCATTGTTTTTGAATTGAGGGTCACTTTTGGCTCAGTGCAGATGGCCAGTGCTGTCAGTTTCCTCAGTGTCATATCTGAACTGGAAGTGACCGCATCCTTATGCTGTATATCACATTTCATCACAGCGGTACTGCAGCATCTCATTTGTTATGGCTTTCTATTAATCAGGACGGAATATAAATGACTCAAAACTGCTTCAAACTTCATACTGATTTCTTTATGGTTTGACTTTAAAACCTGTATTTCTAAATTGAGATCTGTATTTATTAAAACTGAATTTTTTTTGGGGGGGGCGAAACAATCACACTTCCATATATATATATATCATTCATTATCTTCTGCTTTATCCTAATATATAGATATATATATAATTATAATTAATTATATATATTTTATATTATATTTTGTTGGCTATTCCATTTTTATGATGGGATGAAGACAATTGCCAATTCAATTAAATCTTCATCGCGTCTTTGAGATTAACAAAGTATCTTAACGAGTTTTAATAGATTTTCATAACTAATTAGCAAAACTGTATATTTAATGTTGTGCCAATTTGTATTATTACATCAACATCCCTTTTTTTTTTTTTTTTTTTGAAATAGCCTAGTATAATATAATATCCAATTAGTGTTAAACTGATTTCTGTTGGTGTTGGTCTTTAGTGTCACAAAACAGGCTGAACGTCGTGGCGTGATTTTGCAGTAAAGGGTGTTGATCGCGTTTCCTCTGCTTTTTTTTTGTCACGCGTCTCAAGTTGCAATCAAGGAGGAGCTGTATGTCCTGCGGGTCCTGTGCTGGAACCTGCAGCTCAAATATAAAGCGCTTCTCTGAGTTCAGGGAAAGAGTGAATCACTGCTTTCGAGGAGGAGTCCAACCCAACAACCCGCTCTCACCCAAACCGATCCACAGAGAGAGTTCAGCAGTTCATCAGTGGGATGCGAGCTGAGTGGCGCAAAGTCATCTTTCAACTTCGGGATTTTTAAACAAATCCGAAGGTGTTCTCACATCTCTGAGCTGTGGACCAGTGATCGACAGCTCCTCAGAGACTCTCAGCTCCGTCAAGGTGAGCGTTTTTTTTCTGTGGCGCAGAGTAAGACAGCGGAGTGCGCACATGGCTGCCCTAATTAGCGCTTACTCGTCGTGGCCGGAGAGTTTCGAGTGCAGAGCGACGGATGGAGGAGACGCTCCGGACGGCCGCGCATCCCACAGAACAGCCGCGGATAAAACCGCCGAGCCGCGCATCCGCCGCCCCATGAACGCCTTTATGGTTTGGGCCAAAGACGAGCGCAAGAGGCTGGCTGTGCAAAATCCAGATCTGCACAATGCGGAGCTCAGCAAAATGCTGGGTAAGAGATTATACAAATATCTTACAATATGCTCTATACATGTTTCGTTTACAATTTAACTTATTATTATTATTATTATTATTATTGTTAGTAATAGTAGTAGTTGGGGTGGCAGTAGTATTACTTTAAACACATTAATTAGGGTTAGTGTGCCATGCTATTTTAATTTATTGTATTCTATCACAACATTCGTTAACAAATATTAATACAGTAATAATTGTAACTTTTCTAAAGTTTGTTTGTTCACCGTAAATTCCTTAATTTTAAAAACAAACCCGGGCCAAAATAGATTTTTGTTAACGGCTAACAAACGCGGACAAAAGTTATCAAAACAGCGTGTACCTTTACACCGTCATTTAATAGATGCTTAAGTCCAACGTAGAAAAATGTAGATTATAGTTAATTAGTTTAAAAAATGATTTTGTTTTACTTTAAACGTAATTATATACCTGTTTTCTCCAGGTTCGTGGGATAACGGCAACAAGCCGCAACAAAACAGCGCAATTACCAATTTGCCGAAACGAATAAGATTTTTTTTTTGTTTAACGCCTGAGAATATTAGGAATAGTAAGAGATTATTATAGGCTATTTATACTAATTTATAATGTTTAATGAAGCCTTTGATCTTTAAGCAGCTTTACTGATACCACAATTAGACTGAAGTTCAATTACGAACTGTCTTTGCTGTTAAACTTTTTTAATGCTTTGCTCACTTAGTTGTAATTAATTAGTAGTAAAAACAAGAAAAGGAATGTTCTGTTAGTGCTATATACATATATCACTACCAGAACATATAATGTGCTTTTTTCCATTTCTTGTTTTTAATTTTCAAGTAAAATTATGTCTATATGAAAATAATCTTTTTCAATTAATTTATTTCAAAGCAATTAAATGATAAATGCTTAAAATTAATAAATAGTATTTTATGCCAAATGGGTGTCCATATTTTGCATAAGGCTGTATTAGGTTAAATCAATTATATTAATAACTAACCCTAAAAATGATATGTGACTAGATTATTAGAAATAGATTTTCGCATAGTTGCGATAAGACAATTCTATTCTCTCTGGGTTCTAAATAAAACTACAGTGGTTGAATGAGCGTAACATTTCTAACTTTTGTACTTTTTTCTGGTCTGTAATAGGTAAATCCTGGAAAGCCCTAACTCCTTTACAAAAGAGACCTTATGTGGAAGAGGCAGAAAGGTTGAGGGTGCAGCACATGCAGGACTACCCCAACTACAAGTATCGTCCTCGCAGGAAGAAACAGCTGAAGCGAATCTGTAAACGTGTTGACCCGGGCTTCCTCCTGCCCAGTCTTGGTCCTGATCAGAGCTCTCTGACAGACCCACGAGGCTGCTGTCACCCCCTGGACAAAGATGATGAAAGCTCTGTGAACGGGAGCGCCGGATTCTCTTCCCCGACTGCAACTTTGCCGGGTGTAAGAGTCTTTAGAGACCCAGCAAGTTCTGGAACCAACTTTGACACTTACGCATATGGCTTACCAACGCCACCTGAGATGTCTCCTTTAGATGTAGTGGACCATGAGCACACATCCTATTACTCATCCTCAAGTTCAGTTCCTCCCAACAGCTCATGCTCATCTTCCGCTTCAGGCACAGAAGAGCAGCGCTCCAACCAAGCCCTCATGAGCAGCCCTCCACCTTACCACCCTGACTACTCTCATCAAGCAGTTCATTGCAGTAGTACTCACCTGAGTCACATCCCAATGCCTCACCAGTGCGGTGGAGCTACAATCATTCCTACTACCCAACTCTCCTACTATGGCTCTTCATTTCCGGTGCATCATGGGCTCCAGGGTCACTTAGGTCAGCTATCACCGCCACCTGAGCAGGGCCACATGGAGACATTAGATCAGCTTAGTCAGGCAGAACTGCTGGGTGAAGTGGACCGCAATGAATTTGATCAGTACCTGAACACAACCACTTATCACTCTGAACAGAGTGGCATGACTGTGACGGGACACATCCAGGTAACATCTGCATCCACTTGCCCCAGCAATACAACAGAAACCAGTCTTATCTCTGTACTGGCTGATGCTACAGCTGCGTACTACAACAATTACAGCATTTCCTAAACACGAACCTTCTCAAAAGACAGTAATTCCAAAGTCAAAATGGACAGAGACCTCGGGCTGTAAACTAGTCAACAAAGTGATTGACAGGTGAACAAAGGAGCAGTGATGTAGGAAGGAAAGAAGAAGCCGCAGGAAGTCAAACAGACACCTCAGGGATGCACAGATAAAAATGCTAAAGTTCATTCCCATCTTTGTTTCCCAAAAAAGAAAGGACAAGAATAACTAAGTAGATGACAAACTATTGGTTCTACTAAAATGTTTTTCAGATGTTGTCCTAGATGCTTGTATATTTGCTGCACAGCTTATTTATGTATCTAAGAGTGCATTTTGCAATTATTCATAGTGTATTACTGTTTTTTTTTCAATGATTTATTCTTTTAACATCCACCTCAAGTTATACCTCAAGACACTGTATTTAAATGAGGCTGGAATCTTATGCAATTTTCCATAAGACCTGATGTATCATGAAGGAAATTCTGTAATATCTACCCACGTACATATGAATATACCGTATACCGTCCAAAATGTTACAGAGAAAATAATAATAATGCTAAATATTATCGTATGCTGATTTAGGTGTGACGTTAATTTAATTCAAATGAAATGCTCTTTCTATCTGGTGCCGTATCAACAACTGTAGCTTAAAAAACAAAGCTGGTGTACACTGAATATCATGCTATTTAAATAATAATTATGAAGGACCAGGCACTTAAAAATCCACAGTGTGTATGCCCAAAAAAAAAGCACATGGACACTGTTGTTTTGAACAGCCTGACAAATAATGCTTTGTAGATTTTGTTTATTGTTTGTGAAATATTAAACTGGATGTTGTAAAAGAAAAAAGAGACTCCAGTGAATAAAATATTTAAACCCAGGTATAAAATAGTGTTGCTCTGCTCATAATGCATTTGCCAATTCTGTTTTTTTTTTTTTTTTTTTTTTTTTTTTTTTAAATGGGGCCCAAGTTTTTATATATAGTTAAACTTTAAACAATTTTCTAAATTATCTATTGTTAATGTATATAACAGGGAGCACTGATTTCGCAAATTTAAATTTTTATGAATTTCAACTGCTTCCTTATCAGTGTAGTATTCTGTAAAATGCCTTATAAGATCAGCTTTATTTGGCACTTTATAATGGCATACGTGCTATGCTGGGAGTCTGAAGTACCCACCCTGCATTCCCAAGCTGGTGTGGCTAACGTGTCTCCTGCTCAGTTTCACACCGCCACAGTTTCAAAGGATTAGTGTAGAACAGGCTCAGCACATGGTGCCTTGTTGCCGCCATCCCCAATCGTCTTTTGTTCTTGCATTATTATTTTGAATGTCTGTCCTAAACAGAATGTTGAGATTTGTCCTATCCTACCGAAACCTTAAGACCCCCTTTTTTGTGTCTATTTTCCTATCTTGCTGATGCACATTTTAAAATCTCCATGAAATGAATAAATTCACCTTGTCTAGTGCTTTAATTTTGCATTGTTTTTTTTTTTTTTTTTTTTTTTTTTGCTTTGCTTTTTCATCTTGCATCTTTCTCCACTTTTTTGATAAAAAGAATCTGGTCAAGGGAGAGAAGCGGGTGGTGGTGGGAGCTTGACAAATCCTGGGGTCTGGCTTGGTCTTCCTGCGTTTTTTGGGAACGGTTGAGTCGCGTTCCTTGTAAAGAGGATGTGGCAGAGGAGCAGTGTTTCCTGCCTGATAAGAGTAAAGCCTCTCTTCGTCAGGATGTTTGGACCCTAGCTGGTCCCTGCATTAAAGAGCCTATGGCAAGGAAAAGGGAACCTGCTGTTCGCTTTAGCAGGGAGGAAACATGGATCTTACTGATTAATATCTCCCATCATGGTTTTTTGGGGTCTTTTTGACCCTTTAATGGCCCCGCCACTTACAGGACAGATTTTCTACATATCTTTGCTACAACTCCCAAGTATATTTTGGCTAAGTTACTACAAAACATACATTGTAATTCCAGTAAAGGTTTTATTTACACTTTATTTTGCTATTCACTGTTAAACATTTTTTCATGTACAGTATCACTCCTTTTTGCTCCACTTATTGTCCATTGTATTCGTGCCATTTACTGTAAGGATGAACTTTTTAGTTCTACAATTACAGTGTGGCCCCTATACTGTTTACTTCCCCTTTACTCTGTTCTCTAATGGTCAGAATTCCAATAGTACCAACCCAGAGCAGGTATTAATTAGTTGGTGCATTATTCCTATCCCAGCAGTGAGAAAATAAAACTAAAGCAGCACTGCTGCACTAAAACCACCTCACCACGTGTCACTGGAGAACTGACAAACAATCCACCACCCAAATGATCCTGACCAATAAAGAACAGAGAACTAGGGATTAACAAAAACAATGAACACGGATGGACTACAGTCTGTAATTGTAAAACTACAAGGTCCATTTATATCGTAAGTGGAAGGTTTGTTAAAGTAAATTACGTGTGTTAATTCACTCAGAAGTTTTCTGGTAAATCCCAATGCCCTCTAGTTAGTCCACTATGGTGATGTGATGCGTTTGTGACACTTATTCTGCGCTTTATTATTTTTATCTCTAATATGTAATTTATAAAATGTCTTGTCTTATGACATGTTTTTTTAAGAAAAGGAAAGATGAAGACTTGCTCCAGCAGAAACCTGGCCAACACTAAAAAGCTAAAAAAAAATCCAGTCTCTTAACCATGAAGCTTCCACCGCAATCAGCGATCATACTCACCACTTCTAAAGGTACTCATAATTCTCAAGTTTTTTTTTTAATAAGCATTAATTGGTTGTAATTGTTATTGGAATTCCTCTGTTATAGGTAGTAGGTAAAGTCTTATCTTATCCAGTTATCATAAGAAGATTTAGGCTGTTAAAGGAATTCCCAGCTATCATTTTATGAAATATAGAAAAACTCTGAACAGGTTCTCAGTCTATACCTGTCTGGACACAAACACGTACACATTTACCCTTACTACCTTTCTTAATCTTTATACCTGTATTATAATCTGTATTCTTCATAATTAGTTTATGATTAGTAAACGTACATTAACATAAGCTAATGGCATAGGCAGTTTTAATTATTGCCCCCCAAAAAATGTCATGTTAAATTGAGTCCATTTTACTGTAAATGTTCCATAACACTGAAAATGATTAATGGTGATAACGGCCTAAAATAAATTTATTTAGAAATTGCCATCTTTTACAGCATGTAACAGCTTTTCTGTCTGACTGCTTACTTTACCATCTTTAATCAAATTTTGAAAAATATTTTCATTTGGAAAAAATGTGTTTTCTCACATGCTACACCATTCCTATATATTATTAATATAATATTAAATTGTTTAGTTAGATTACATTAATAATTCTGTTTCCTTTTAAATCCTTAAGATGCACAGTATTTGTGTCTGTAGGAAATAGGCTGAGTAAACAAATTTTCCTTTTTAATGATTTGTTCTTATGTTCTTTATGATTGCTCTCTGGAATGGGTCCAGTGTCAGGTCTCAGGACTGTCAGGTAGTTTCAACTATTTCCTGTTTCCCCCATAGTGACGTCACATTGGTAAGCAAATAAACAAGCTAATCTTTGCAGGTATATGATGTTGTGACAACACGTGGGAGGCTGTGGT
The DNA here is from genome assembly GCA_019802505.1 of Corydoras sp. C115. Lineage (NCBI taxonomy): Eukaryota > Metazoa > Chordata > Actinopteri > Siluriformes > Callichthyidae > Corydoras > Corydoras sp. C115. Next base: position 644,305 of record JAFMOC010000054.1, on the reverse strand, counting down.
AAAAGCATCTGGCTAAGGAATTAACCGTCCTCAGGGGAAAGTGTTCGCAGTTAATGATCTCCCTCCTGGCGACACATCGGTTCTGATTACGGCCCTGCTTGGGTCTGGAGAAAAGCTAAATGATAGCTTTGAACTTTGTACGGAAATGAGTATGATAAACACCGTGTAGTGACAAAGGAAGTCAGGAACCTAAAAGGAAGTGACTTATTGGGGATACGTGTCATGAGTGTAGTAACTTGGCACACTGCAGATAATGGGAATGACTGGTGCCTGCTACTAAAGTATACCTCAGCAAATCTGAACAGATTTTAATCTACAACTCATAAGATGATAATGATAATAATTATACACTAATAAGTTATAATAATAAAACAAAAAAATGTAAAATCTAATTCATAAAATTTTTAAATATAACAAAAAGACACAACAGACAACAAAATTGTCTTTAAATGTTAAGCTAAAGGTTTTTGCTTAGTTGATTCATATTCAAATACTAATCTAAAGATTACTGAATTACATTAATAATGTGCATATTTATAATATTTTTTAATTAATTTAGACAGGCTTTAAATAATTAAAGTATCAAATATTGTTCCTTAGAGCAAAAAAAAAAAAACAGATTTATGTTGTATTAAAATGTTTTTGGTAGCTTTTCAAACAAAAAACAAAGAAAACGTACATTTTAAACTGAAGCTCCTTTATACAAGCAAACGTTTCAATTTTTAACAAGTGAAAACAATGTCTAAGATCACTCTTGTAGAAGATTCTTAAAAAAAGAGCTAACATGGTTCTCTGATGGTATAGCGTAAACAAGCATGTTATAGTACCTTATGAAGAAAATTGTATATGAAGATAAGAATTCATAAGTAAAGTTTGCAGGGAAAAAAATATTTTTACTTAATGAAAGGAAACATTTCTTTGGTACCATCGCATGATTAAAATAAGATATAATTAACTTGTTGGCTCTTTGTGGAGGTACGTTTTTGTTGAGTAACTTCGTAGAATATATCGTCTCATAAGATCATTGCAAATGAAATAGTACTCAGTTGTGGCACATTGCACATGGACGCATATTAATCCAACTGGGATGCAAATCAATAATAACCTGTTTACTGTTCATTCTTGGCACAAATTTACTAGAGGCTGGGGATTATAAGGCTAGCCATTCTCTTGCTCATTGTGCTGAAACAAGAGACTCGGCAAGCAACGGTGGTGCAGGCATAGGGTGTTTGTGGTTGAAGAATGGAGCAGGCCGGACCCAGGGCTGTGTGCCATGTGCTGGAGCCAACACACCAGTACAGATAGGAACCTCTGGAAAACTTAAGGGACGCTGCAATCAGCCAATGGCCACCAACCTTTACCTGTATATGAATACACCAGCCATGCAAAGTAGCACACATGTTTTTTGCAGATACAGAAGGGTGCCATTAACTGGGAAAATGAGACCGTATTTTTTTGTGCCAGCCTTGGGGACATCATTTACCTATCCAGAAGGAAATGATTCCAGCATCAACATCGCACACCTTGCTTATTCCAATAGGTTTACAATGTGTAGCAATTACATTTCTTCACATTTAAATCTAACTTTGTTAAAGTCCACAATATAGATTACTTAAACAGCAAATACCTGCTCTTAAAATTCTCAAATTTTGTTATTAATTTTTATAATGTCATGTTTTATAGAGTCATGTGGACTGGTATGGACTATGACCCAAAAAAAATCACCTTTGAAAATTGGTCTGAATGAATAGCTTTAATAGTAATAGCTAAATGTAATATACCTGTCTTACTAGAATCAGTAAGTCGCACAGACAGCAGATTTGTTTTTGTGCAGTACGGGGAATCCCTGGGGTGTCATAACTCTTTAACTGCAAAATGAAGGCGGATGTTCCTATTGTGCTTCCTAATTGCAATGTGGATCTTTCATTTAGTCTGTGCAAAAGTCTCGTCACATCCTGTTCTACTGTGGGCAAGAGGTCTTGGTAAAAATCCAAAAACATTGCATATTTTACATTTATTAAATTTTTATACACATTTAATGGCAGAATTAAATACATAGATTTATTTATCATAGTTTAGCTCGACTAGTTTAATAAGTTTAGGTTAGGTTTTTATAACATTATATATTTCCAGTGACTATACATTTCAATCCTCAAAAGGAAATAATAATGTGAATTTACAGTTGAAAAGAGGTGATGAATTAAATGCTAAGAAAGTTATTTTACATTACATTATCTTTAAGTATTTATAGCAAATTCATAGTAATATTTTGTTTTCTTAATTACACATCAATTTTTGCTTAATATGAATGTTAACCTCTCTGTAGATTCTACACAAATTATATTGGAAATTTTAATACAGTGGTAATCTGGATGGATATGTCAAAGTATTTTGTTAAAGGTTAGAAACAAATACCTTCCAAACCAGTTACACCACTGCATAATCAATGGTTTGAAATCCTCAACACATATTTTCAAAAAAACAATTGCTAAAATGGCATTATGGAATAAAAAAAAAAAAATCTGTATTTAAATAATTAATGAATATTAACTTAAAACAATATTCCTAAACCTGTGCTACTTAATAAAAAAGAATATAATATAAATAACAATTTACTTCAGGGTAGTTGCTGATTCCAACACTGAGCTTTAACTGTTGGAATGTTGTATGTTTAGTCCCTGCCCGTTTCTAAGCACTGCCTTTGTGTTGCTGATTATTGACATTTTAATCAGATATCATATTACGGTACGCTAGAGAATGGAATCTTAATTACCATGACAAAAAGAACAAGAAGCTTTTTCCTTATATCTACATTCTACATTTTTGGCAATAATAAATGTGATTTGTTTTTACTTTTTTACACTTGTCCTCTGAAGCTGATAGTAATGATCATCCTGGCTTTATATGTAATGCGATATATTTACTGTAGACACATCCAAATGATTTGACAGAGTAACACATTTTGGAAGTGAAAATGATCTCTGCTAATTACAAAAAACGTTTGTTTTTTTATAGGGAAAAATAATAAAACCCTTTACATTTTAAAAATCACAACGATGCATGATTCTAATTTAGAATCCGTTAATCTTCACACATTCTGTATACATATAAAATGTCTTCTCACACACAACCAGCCCTGATGCCTTGATCCTAAATGTTTGTGTGTGGAAACAGCAGGAGTATCAGTAGCATGCTGACCTTGGCCACTACACAAAGTAGCAGCACTTCCCCACATATGTGCAGATATTTTTGATGGATGTTGTTGATGTCTACATGTTGTTGTCTGTTAGGAATCTCTTCCTGGTGGATGCTCAGGCTCATTTCCTTCAAGAATTCACATCAAATGAAACTCCTGGAAATGACTCACATATTCCCTGTGTCTAACAGTGTGTCATGGCAGCATCTTAGCAGGTGTGAAACAGGATGTTAAATCTTTGCTGCATGTTGTGAGCATTAAAGTTTAAGTCTTTAGTTTAACTGTAATAAACAATTTTACAATACATTATTTTCTTGTATTTAAACAAATATAAACATGTTTTTTCTGTGGGTTCCAAAAAATAAAAAACTGAAAAATAGAAACAGAAAAAAAAAAACATTTATCCCTCTCAGAGTACTTTCCACAATAAAAAGGACTAATTTTGTCTAAATATTTAGTTCACTATCAAATTATTACAAGTGTATCTATATAAATTATATTTTAAAAATAAGTGTATTAAGGCTACATTAAATTAGATTCCACAACGTAAATGTGATTATAAAGATGTCAAAAAGTTATTTGGACATAACATTTATGTTTGTACTTCACAAGTTTAGTCACAGTACAATAGATATGAATACGTTATAATGAATAAAGAAAAAATATAGACTGAAGTTTGATGTAACAGCAAAGGATGAAGATGTGACTGACAAGTCTGACTTAGCGCCCTCTAGAGACATTCTATGCGAACTACCAACGACCCAAGTCTCAAGTCTCTTTTCTCCCATGATCGATTTTTGAACATGTTAAAATACAGACAAGTAATTATCGCAGTTCTAGATAATTCAAATAGTTAATAGTTATTATTTAAATGGCCGAGCGCAGTCTCCCCTGGAGGAGTGGGTTCGAATCCAATATCTGACAAATTTCTGTTCTTAAAGTGCAATATTTCGTTGTTATATCGACTGCAGAAATATAAAGTTGCATTTCAATCATATAGGATTTCTAAAATATGTTAAACCAAACACATAGAAACATCAAACTAATTTAACATTTACTTTTTACAATATACTGTAAGTATATACAGCGTGATAACTGTACAAGTTAGTGATATGCTTATGTGCATCTACTGTATATAACCAAAATAGCCGAATATAATTAGAAAAACACAAAAGTAACTATGCATTCAATCATTATTTAAAACAAAAGCATTCAATTATTTAAAGTAAATTTTGAATCATTGTTAATGAACCATTTACAATTGTTACAAAAAAACTAAAAGACGACGTGGATGCAGGTGAGAATACACTACCAGTTAAAATCCAAGTTAGTGCGCCCTCTGTTGGACAGGATTTGTGTTTCTCTGTAACACTTTAAATAACTTGATCAACTGAACGAAATGTATGTAACAAAATGTGTTTCTAAGTTCAACTATACATTTAATAATAAAAAAGTCACTTAAGATAAAAGAAAACAAAAACATTTGTACTTCGTAACTGCACACTAACAGCAACATTTAGATAAAATATAGTGTTGTTACAGATATTAAAATGCATTTATTGTTATAGTGTAGTAGGGTGCTGAAAAATGGCAAACTATGTTTTTATTATCAGCACCTATTAGTTCTCAGCTGACATAGTGATAAATCTGTCATGACATGTGCTGAGTGTTTCTTTTTTCAGAGAATGGTGCAGGTCCTGTTAGGTGCTCTGAGCCTGAAGAGATTTAAATATAATCAGGGTGATTAGTGAAGGCTTTTTGTTCTATCCTTAGCCTGTGAAGTCACTGATTAGCTGGTGGACCCTCAAGTGATGGAGTGGCTTTGAACTAGGAGTTTGCTGCAGGGCATTGAAAGAGTGACACAACAGTTATGGATGGTTTCCTTTAGGGCCTGCCATGATTTTTGACATGGTGAGTATTTTATGCTTAATGAGTATGTTTGAAAAAGTTCACCGATAAAATTGAAATGAACTAACGTGTTAAAATTGGATATTATCATTGTATAGTATGTTTTTTTAGTCTTAGTTTAATCAATTGATTGCTTGTAGTATTAACAGTGTTTATGCCTCAGAAAAAAATTTTAAAACAACTTTTTTGTTTCAATATTACATGTTTAATGTTTTGACTGATATACAATATATGTGTATATATTTTAGTTACTGTTTAGTGCTCTTATAGTCTATACCAACTTTAAGGCACTATCAAAATAATCAATTAATTAAAGTTTATTGCCTCAGGTACAATTATTTTTCCCTATTCTGTTGTTTTTTAATATGGCCCACAAATTATGCTCACGTCAGATTCCTTTTTTATTTAAAGAGGTTTTCACCATTTTTCTCATAAAACCATATAAAATACCTTTGGAAGTTTGTGTGACTTTTATATGTCTTAAGGGTATGTTCATGATAATGCAAATATAAATCCGTAAAATCATTATTATAGTCTTTTCAACATTAAATTACTGTAATAGTGTCACACAAGTATGACAAACACACTAAAGTAAACCACACACTTAAGCAAATATACAAAACTGTTAAAAAAAAATATGACAATATGAAATTAAGAGAAATGTTATAAAATTAAAGAAAATGTCTTTCCTCTGTTCTGTGGTGTGTTACTGTGTGTAACCTTTTAAAAATTGTAAACATTCACCCATTACATATTCTATTTCTATTTTCTTTTCTTTTTCAAATTTATTAATCAATAAAAAAAACAGCAGATGCTTTTTGCTGCAAATTTTGCATTATTTAGAACCATGTTAAACACTATAATGTTTATTTCTAGCATATCTTTAAATAAAAAACAAAAACTATAAGCTACACTTTTAATTTTTAAAGCAAAATATTAACTACACTTAAATGTATTTGTGTTTTACTGACACAACAAAGTGTAAATAAACCACCACTTTTAGTATTTCTGATACCTGTACATAGATTAAAAAATATATAAATAGCCTTCTGTATTTTATTGAAGTGTTATCATTTTACTAATTTTTGTATTTAAATTAGCCCAATTTTCAGGTTTGGATTAGATTGCTAATATGTTCTGATAAAAAAAAAAAAGCAAGTGGAGCTCACAGAGAGCAAACTTGTAATCTCATTAGGAGTTGGCATTTAGGGCATGATGTTCTAATAATTCAAATATACATTCATTTATTTAACAGATGGTTTCTAATTTTCAAAGAAAATGGAGAGCACATAACGTGCACATGTCCAGCAAGTGACTGCTGCTTTTAACCATATCACAAAATGGTGTCCCGCAAGCAGAGCTTTCATTGTTTTGATGCCATTGTGGACAAACCCTCTTTGACTTTGGAACATAATGTTGCATCACATCACAAAAGCTCCCACAGCGCAATATGCTTGAAGCAGCAGGAGGATCATCGATTCCCCCTTTGTGCAGCCTTTCATCAAGCCAAGTTAGTAAACACAGAGGCTAAAGAGTGTAATCCATGGTACCAACCTCAGAACCAGTGTCACCAACACACAGGCTGCAGGCCCATACGGCCAGAAGGACATCCAGGGGATGGGACAGCACCCCGATATCATCATCTCAGGCATTCTAAGCGGATTGTGCTTGTAAAGAATAACAATCCCTCCATACAAAAGACCATTCTGCTGCGTCGCATGCCTGTGCGGAGCCTTGCCGTGTTTATGGATGACATCTCTGAACTTATGCAGTGTCTCATCAGAAAACTGTACACACTAGATGGCCGCAAGGTAAGAGCACTTTTTATTTAATCAGGCAGGAAAGCCTCATTCTGTGCATAACACAGAAGAGGTATGGAGTTGATCCAGAATTTTCCTGTTCATTAGAGGTGTATTGACCTGGCCTTTCTGACAGTGCTTTGGCAATTGCTGGTCTCTGTATTTCTGCCAGATTAAGGCTTGTACTTCCTAAAGAAAAAAACATGCTGTAATCAGGTAATGCCACTGGGAATGTGATAGGAACAGCACTGCAGCATATATACAGTGACATGATGTATAACTTGACTATACTTTACTATAACTTTACTGACAATAGTTCAAGAGCTGAAGTAGGAACAAGGTGTTACAATTAATGTTGTTTACTGTCACTTTACTATGTTATTGTTCTGTTTCTTGTCTAATTATGATTCATAAATAAGAAACAAAAAGAAAACACAAGAGATTTGTAATGTTGCTCTGCAAAAAGTCTGGCTGTAGTAAATGAAAACAACTGATAAAGTCTAAAATTCTGTACTTTTTTTTTTAGATTGACAGTGTTCAAAGTCTCATACAGTGCCCTAGTGTCTTGGTCTGTGTGGGCCATGAACCATTCCATCCTCTTTTGTTGGAGAGATTTTCAAAAAATTCTGAAGATAAATTTCCTAAATTGAATTTAAAGTCCCAATCTCGGACATGCCAAGATCACAGACACCATAAAAGTGGTAGGTTAAAGAATGTTGGAATTTAACATTTCCATGCACACACCCATACAATGTTTATATTTTAGTAGTTACCCCAACTGGATGTTTAGGCTTTTTACTTGTCAGTACAAATCATTAAAATAGAGTTTCAAATAGATAAAAATTTTAAATTGAAGATTTAGTTCCTGGCTGCATCTTAATTGAAAATATTTAAGAATTATCAGGCCTAATATGTTAGCACTTTATCAAGTAACAATCTTTTTCAGGTATTAACCCAAGACTTTCAAAAAGAGTACCGAAGGCAGGGACATTTATCTTTCAATTGCATATTTTCTGTTAAATAATCATTTTGATTTCTGTGTTAATCTTTAGGCAACTTTGGACTAAAAACCACAAAGAGCGATACACCAGGAGATAATGATCATTTGCCACCAGCAAGAAAAAATATGATGGATGATGACATTGAGAAGCGAGTCCTAGTCAATAAAGATGGTAGCTTGTCAATGGAGATGAAAGTCAAATTTCGCCTTCTGAATAATGAGACATTGCACTGCTCTACAGAGATTAAAAAATCATCAAGCACTTTGAATACAGGGTACGAGAATGCCTGTTGCACCCAGCATGACATTAATGAGAGTTTTACAGAGGCAGAGTCCCTTTCAGCTGGTGAAGCTGATGATACTTGCTTTACCGAACTTTATCAAAAGCACCTGAACAGTCCATATTGTCAGCAGTGTTTGACTTACTGCAAAGAGTATGACATTTGGAAAAACCCAACTCTTTGTGAGCATGAAACTGTAAGGCACACTGGATCATCCAGCTCCAGTGCATCTTCCCATAAAATTAAATGTAAAAGAGCATTCACTGATAGCATGCATACTATGTCCAGTGAGGAAATCACTGAGCAGGTGGTGGAAAAGGCAAACTACATTCAGCAGACTCTTGGGGAGGAAGGTGACACCACAGTTGAATACTGCACCATTAGTCGCTGTAGTCATAGTGAAAAATCATCATTGTCTGAAAAAACAAAGAATCTGTTAAACACTGAGGAGAATTGTGGGGACGATAAAATAACTCAGATATTCCCAAATGAAAAGGAAAGATCTATATGCTTCAAAGGTTTCCAACAAGATCATGTGTTGGTGGAAGAAGAAAGAGTTGTGTCTGCTGAAACCCGGTCCTCGCAGGTCTTTGACCCCCTAAATAAGAATAAGGAAAATAAATCTGATTTTTCTACAAATGATGAAAGCGCATACAAGCCTATCAATCAGGAGAAAGAAGAACATAATGGAAATAATGTATTTTGTATTTTACCCGAATTCATTCCATGTAAACCACCTTTCTCTCCAGTGCGATCATCAACACCTAGGGCTGCAAGTCAGAGTTCACGTTGCTCAATGAAATCAAAATCCTCAAAAAAATCCTGTTCCTCAGCAGGTGAGGAAGATGTAGTAAGCAACAAAAATGAAACAGCATTAAACACCGAGATCTGTCAGTATGATTTTACTGAACACGTAAATAATGTTGCTTCTAAAGATTTACAGTCAGAAGAAAACGCAGCTAATGAGAATGAGATCAAGGATTCAGCATCTGAAGGGCAATCTTCAACTTTATTTTTGTCAGATACATATATTGAACAATCAGATGGAATTGAACGCAATGAAAATATAGACGTTTTAAATGTGGCAGTTGAGCAGGACCAGGTTGCTTTCAGAGATTGTC